>JAQQSQ010000998.1:0-13335 GCA_028627145.1 Eidolon dupreanum | reverse complement strand
TGTGTTTAGAGGTGCCAGAGTGAAGAGAGTTCAGCATCCCAATGAGCACGAAGGGGCCCAGGCCAGGATTCGCATCAGGACATCTCTTTGCTCCGAATAGAGTAGGAAGGCGTGAACCAAGGACTCGGGTGTCTCGAGCTCACTCAGTCCCTGCCTCTCTGAGACATTATGTCCCTCATGTCTCGTGCGTCTTTGCACAAAGCCTGTCATGTGGGGGCAGGTATAATTGTGTGTCCTCCTTATAATATCTGTGGCAGACACAATTATTCCCTGTGTGGGGAAACCGACACTCAGCAGAAGAGTGACTCTCTCAAGTCACACATTTCATCCCCGGCAGAGTCTGGGGCCAGGGATCCTAATTCTCAGGGACATGCTACTTTTCCTTTTTTTATTTATTTTTAAAAATTTTTTTGGCTAGACTCAAAGTATTGAAGTACTGAGCCTCTGCGTTTGGAAGTAATGGAGGAATTTCAAAAATAGCCTCAACAGTGCTTAACAAATCTGAAAGGCTGAAGGAACTGAGGCCAAAGAAGATGTGGCGATAGGCGAGCAGTTTCATCAAATAAATTTCCACTGACTTGGTTAATAATAACAGGTGCCACTTTAATACGTTTCTACATGTTCATTAAAAATCCTCGAGATTTGATAAAAGGTCAGAATGACACATCGGATTGTCTCTCAGATTGTGCTAACCCCAAGTGAGACTCTCATTATCGCCATGATTTTGCAAAAATTGATTAGAGGCACATAAATGCATTCAAGTGTCAAAGGCTGCGTTAGGGACGCCTGCTAATGAGCTCGACCGTGCAGAGCTGCCAGGCGGGGTGCACAGTAGGTGCACAATGAGTGTTGATGGCCGGCCGGGTCTGGATCGATCTGGTAGCCTTTCATCCCGGTGAGCAGGGCGCTTTAATGTGTTACTAACATGACAGTCTAAAAACGGATCAGCCTGTAAGTTTAAAGACTCCTTTGGAAAAATTTCACACTTACAAAAGGTAAAGAGAGTGGCATAATAACCCCTTAGGCATTCTTTTCCAGCTTCAGTACTTATCCATATTCTGTTATTTTTGTTTATTTCCTGTACACACATGCACACTCATGCACTCGCGCACACACACACACAAACGCACACACTTACTTTTTTGGCTGGAGAGTCAGAAAGGAAATTCACCTGTGAACACATCTCTCTATCTGTAGCTCCAATAAATGGAGATTTTAAAAAATTGTATGACCACAATCTCAGCATCACAATAAAAATAACAATCGCTCCTTAATGTCAGAGAATACTCTTTTATGTTTAATGTTCCGCGCTTGTCTCAAAACAGTGTTCTTTTGGTTAGATTCTTCAAATGAGACTTTAAACAATGTCTTCACACCGCATTTGGTTGATGCAGCTCTTTAAATCGCTTTCCATCTCCGATAGTTTCTCCTCTCTTCTGTAAAAAAGAGTTAAGTCTCGAAGTTTGACTAGAATCAGTTACTTAAAAAATACTTTACAGATGAAATTGTTCACTTTCTTTAACCTACGACATTTTGAAAAAGCTTCTGTTTCGTCGACATGCGTTTTTTGGAGGGCTCCTAATTCTTGGACAAATCCGAGACTGTGAGGAATGTTTTGAGAAAGTGACATGGAGACGTGGTCTGTTCCCACACCTGGGGGGCTGGCCTGCTAGACGTCACAGCCATCCAGGACACTGTTGCTGGGCAACGCCAGGAGGCTACAGATGCTGGGCATTAAGTGTCACCAGGTTTCTCTGGAAGGTGTTTAGGACACATCAGAGGCCCCAGTTCTGGGACTGTTTTCTCTTGCACACAATCCTAGCAAGCCTTGTTTGGTTTTGGCAACCCACAGAAACTATGAAATAGACGATTAGAAGGAGCAGGCCATCGGGCGTGATGGACGGGAGTTGATGATAGCGGAGTGATCAGGCAGAACGGAAGAAAACCGAGAAGAAGCAGCAGCAAGAAGAACAAGAGAAGGCTCAGAACCCATTGCAAGTTCATAGAAAGGCCAAGAGGGACACATTCTGCAAGTCTGCTTCCTTCCCTGGTCTCATTCAATGATCACGTCAGCCTTGAGAGATGGGGATGCTTATGCTCTGTTATTTCACAGACAAAGAAACGTTGAAAAATGTTCCTCAAGTCACTTGGCTTGGAAAGGAACCCCAGGGGACGCTGTGCCATTGCTCCGTGTCCCTAGGCAGGGCTGTGACCCAAGAGAAGAAGAATCGAGGCCCCGCCCCCCTGGCTTAGGCATGCAAGAAACCCCACGGTCCGTTTGGAATGCACTGACTTCCTCATGGAACGAGAAAAAAGGTAAAAAGTCTGTAACCACTTTAAACAGCTTTAAGTCGCTGGAAAATTGATATACATCGAAGCCAAGGTATAAACGTTCATAACTCAGGACTCTGAAAAATTTTACAAACCGGAAACATAGAAATGTTACCATGGGAGTGAAATTAATGGATCGATTTATCTTGGGGGAATTATCTGGTAACTTTTCATTGACACTGATGCCTCCATTCTCTCTGTCAGCTTGGACTTTTTCTGTGGCTTCCTAGAATTTTCAGTGAGGCATGTGACCACCAGAGCCAGCAAACTCGACTCAAGAATCTAATTTTCTGTCCTTCTTCTGTAATTCAAAATTGGATCAGTTACCACTGGGTTTCCCCATGACGTGCTAGAAGTGACTGTGACTTTTAAATGACTCCTGCATCTGTCTCTTTCTCCAAAAAAAAAAAAAAAGGAACATGATTGGATTTGTTAGATTGGATAAACTCTACACAATGTGTGTCCTGATTGTTACCAAGGGTTAGAGGTCTGGAGGAAGATAAATGCTTTATCAGTAGAAATGACACCTTGGAAGTCACCCCGGTATCATGTCACCTGCCTGAGACTCGGTCTTCTGGAGCCCAGACAGGAAATAGACAGGTCAGATTAGAGGTGACCATTGGGAATATCTAGCACAACTTAGGGCAATGAAGAGACACATAACCCTGAACAATTCATCAGGTCCTTAGGCCTTCGCTAAATAACTTTTGCTCGTAGCGATGGCTCTGAATGAGCAAGCAGTGTTAACGGGGAAATGGTTAAGGTGAACAAAAGCTTTTGCGCTTAAAGAACTTACCTTTAGCTCTCTCGAAAACTTAGCTGATCTGCAATGATTCGCTTCCCAACCATTCTAGCTAACCAAAGTTTTATTCTCTTGCGCTTTTGGAAAAGAAAAAAAAAAAAAAGCATCTTTTGTTTCACCGGCAGAGAAAATTCTGGCCCACATGAACCCGTCTCCCCTGGCATGACATTTCTTCTGTGCTTTCAACAATTCTCACAGCACATAGAGTCTACATTTCACTCTCAGACACATCGGTTAATTAACTAATCTGGGTTTTGATTCACACATATTAAACGCCATCTTTTTTGAGCACACGATAACCCCCTTATGTGAAATAAATGGCATTATGTCCAAAAGAATGGTGTTAGATTGTCTTTGACTCTGGAAGCAAAGGAGGTAATTAGTTTGATATATATTTTTTCATTCGCGAGTGCTAATGTCATTTTCGCCGCTGAAGGGAAGGTGAATGGCCATGCCCAGCCGCTGCTCCGGGTTCTTGTGATTCTGACATTATATGAAAGGAGTTTGGGGAAATGGAATGGAATAAAAGGCCCCAGCTGAATATGAGGATAAGTGCCGTTCTTAATACTTTCACAAAATCTGAAAGAGTTTGCAATTCATATGGCTTTTCTGAAAGGCTGCCAAGAGGGATATTTTCAATAGATTGGTAGAATGAGGAATTAAATGTAGATGATTCTGGAAAAGATTGGAATTTAATATAACCTTCGAACAGGTTAAATTTATATCAATAACATCCCAGGCGGAGAATGGAGCCACTTCATTCACAGCACACAGAAGACGCATCACGTTTCTAGAAAGGACGAAGGCGGTGTAGGCTGCTGTATCAGGCTTCTGCATTCATTTCCAAAAGCAGCCTGGGAAATTTCTGCCACTCTTTAGAACTGGGGATGCTGGTGAAGCTGGGGTCAGACGTGATGGAGCGTGCAGCCAAGTTGGCTTGAAGTCCGTGGTTCATTAATCCAGTTCTTTGAATTTCAAAGAACCGAGGCGATGTCATTTGGGATGCACAGAAAATGAATGGGGTTCCTCGGTCAGAAGCGAGAACTAAGACAAGGTGACAGAGGAGAAAAGGGATTGCTGTTACTCATGGCTGAGGAGGGGGAAGCCTGCTTTCCTATGAGAAAGCCCGCCCAGCCCTCAGACCCCCGCCCCCGGCCCCCTCATGTAGGGCATGAGGGAGCCCTCTTTGTGGGTGAGCTCGCCAGGAATGAGGAGAGACAAAAGCGTTGCTTGTGCAAGTGGTTCCCAAGAACTGAGCAGCATCAAGTGCAGAGCTACAGTCTACGTAATCCAGTCTGGCAGACGTGGCTGGTTCCTCCTGTTTCCAGCACCCCGGCCCATCCCCCCCATCTGAATGACACTGACAGGATTGGGCTGGGACCGGTGGCCGCCTGGCCCATCAGGGTGCTGGGCTGATTTTGGATGCTTTTCACAGAGGCCTGGGCTTCAAGGTCTGAGGCAGAGTGGCGGAAGGGAGACTGCATCCGTGCCAAAGAGGGGCTGGGAAAGAGGACCAGGAGGCGGTCTCGGGGAAGAGCCCGTGAAATAAGTGAATGGGAAGGGGATGGACGTTTGAGGAGCTTACACTTTGCCAGGCTGGGTGCTAGGAGCTGTCACAGTTCACTGAATCGTAGTAACAACTGTTTGGGATAGCAGTGGGTATACAGACTCTGCTGTAGAGTGGTTACTCAACAAATGTTTCTGAATTAAAGCAAAGGGGGGGGAAAAAAGGAACCCAAAACAAAAACCAGAACCCCAAAACTCTTCCGTCGAATGGTAATATCGTCCTTCCTTTTCAAATGAGGAAACAGATTCAGGATTCAGAGACTTGCCTGGACAGTAAGAGTTCTGTTCTTTGTGCTTCGTAAACTGCAGAAATGCTCTTCAAACGATCGCTTTCCCTGCTGTGTCACTGAATAAGCCCATTTCCTCACATTCTTTGCCTCTGTTAGTGCCTGAAATATTGTGCCGATTCAAGGCCCATTTGTTGATGGAATGGCTCATCGACTGGTAGGCAAGAGGGATGGGTCGTATCCTGGCGAGGATGTCATCTCACAGGAAGAGAGATGAGGATGCATATGCATGTGCCCAATCCACTCCACAGAGCTTCCAGCCCTGCCTAAGAAAGCGAGGTTAGTTATCTATCAAAAAAGGTGGCTTGAAATTTTTCAGGATTGTTTTTGCTTAGATGCCTTGAAAACTCCATTAGGACTCAGATGTGCTAGTATTTTTTTTTTTTTTTCCATGACAATAACATCTGAAAGAGGAAAGAGCAGATGGTGGTTCTATTTCATGGTAAGAGTTGGATCTAATGTGGATAGTAGTTTTTGTTGCCTATGCGTTTATTAACAGTTGAGGGCGATTTGAATTTGATGGCATGTTTTATTGTTTCCTTGAACGCTGACTACTCTTTCACGTTAAATACATTTACGATATTACACACACATTTCAAGATGTAATAAAAGTAAATTTACAAAAACAAAATTTTAAACAGCTTCATGCATTCTTCTTCCTAGCCTTTGCTTGTACTTAGAGTCTGATAGTCTTGGATGCAGCCACTAAAAGTTGATCGATAAATTGCAGCTTTTAGACTCCAGGGAGAGTAAGCTTTGAATGAGAACCCCGGGTGCCATCTTTCTCCAGGTGGTGACAGGCCCGATTTCCTCTGTCCACGCTGGACTCCCATTTCCTGACTGGAACTGGGATTCTCACTGGCACTGGTGGGGTAGAAATTTACCTGTAGGTAGACAGTCTCTGTATGTTTTTCACAAATTAAAAAAAAAAATCCTTTGTCATGGAAAATGTTGATCAGTACAAAATGTAGACAGAATAGTTTTGTGATCCCTCACCCCCCACCCCCCCCCACCCTTACCTGGATCCAACAGTTATCACCATTTTGCCGTCTCGGTTGATGTCTTCGCCCTGTCTGAGGCCTCCACTCAGACACCCTCTTTGTGGGAGATGCTGGGAGCTGCCTGTCTGAATGTCTGAACATGCTTCTGCCTCTCAACTGTGAGCCCCCCGATGACAGAGGCACATTCTGTTTGTGACCTCAGCAACCAGAAGAGTATCTGGCGTGGAACCGGTACTTGGGACATTCAGGGGAATGAGTGAATGAGTGAGATAGGGGTGCTGAGCTATCTATTTGCCCGAAGGCCATCTGGGAGTTCTCAGAGCAATAGGCATAGATGATTCTGAGCTTGGGGGCGGGGGGCACTTGAGGGATGAGGGTGGGGTGTGTTATTTTGCTAGGGCTGCCTTAACAAAGTACCACAAACCGGGCAGCTTATATAAGGTATTGCCTCACCGTTTTGCAGGCTCAGGACCTGAGATCAGGTGTCGAGAGAGCCATGGTACTTCCGAAATCCACAGAGGGAACTTCTCTGCCTTGTCTTAGCTTCTGGAGGGTTTCTGGCAAGCTTTAGCTTGTAAATGCATCGCTGTAATCCTCCATCTTCACATGATTCTTCGCATCATCCCCCCTCTGTGTGTGACTGTCCAAATCTCCCCTTTTTATAAGGACCGCCATCTTGTCGGTTAGAACCCACTCTAATGACCTCGTCTTAACTTGGTCAAAGCTGCAAAGACCTTATTTTCAAATAAGGTCATATTCTGAGTTGCTGGGGGTTAGTATTTCAACAAATCTTTTTTTGAGGGGGACACAGTTCAAGCCATACCAATTCCCAAAAGCTTTTACGTGGATGTTCCCATGACTTTCGTGGGACAGAGTGAGGATGGGATGCTCTCTCATGGGCAGAAGAGCAAAGATCCTGGAGGGGATTTCTGAATATCAGCTGAGATGTGGATTAGTGCTTGTTCAATGAAAAGAAGAAGGGAAGGGGAAAGAGCATGAAAGAAAGAATGAACGCATACTGTAAAGTGCCATCCAATGGAGATAGCCTTGTGACATCATCTCGACACTCCATATCGTCAACCTGCCTGGACCAATTATTTGTGGAAGCTTTGAATACGGTGCTGCCAGATTCAACTCTCTTGATGTCTGCAGCTGGAAACCAGACAGACCTGGGTTCAAATCCCGGTTTCGCTATTTTCTCATCGTAGGCTATAGGTCAAGTTACTTTATCTCTATGAATCTGAGATTTCCCATGTTGACGTAAGAAAGGTAATAATCTTACAGAGTTGTTCAGCATTAACTATGGTGATGTACCTACTGCATGGAGCTCAGAAAACAAATGCCCCACACTGACGCGCAGCAGTGCCTTGTCCTCGTAACTGGCTTTGTCTCTTCCGTGGCTGTTCTGCTCTAGCTTGTCCATCTGGTTCCCACACCTCCCCTGTCCTCCAGCTGTAGTTTGTCAGGCTGTGCCCGGTCGGTCCTGGAAATATGTTAATCAGATGCCTCATCCCAGGTTAGGCATGAAGCCTGACCTCTGGGCCAGGTCTTAAATTAAGTGGCTCTGTGTCTACACCGTGTACCTTTAGTGTCTTCATTTATGAGAAGAAAAGGGGTGGATCCAGTTCTCTACTTGGCCCTGCCATTGCCTACATTTCGTGTCGCTATGAGTGCAGAGGATGACAACTATCAGGGGGTATTTTTTCTGCCGTTGGGCAATATTGTCATCTTTTGTCCTTGCTGGCACTGATATGGTGTTACAACCCGTGGACAGAAGAGCAACGTAGGAAATCAGGTTCAGGGACGGAGCTCGGGATGGCCAGCGTTCTGCTGACGTGCGGGACGACGTGCACGGTTTCTCTAGCCCTGGGTGAGCTTCACAGTGCAGTCCCCAGGCAGGGCTGCCTGTCTGAGGGAGTAATCGCGTCCTCTTCTGTCATGAAGCTTTAGATCCCGGTGCCCAATGGCCTCTGAGACGTGAAGCGCGTTAAGGTCCACTTGGGCACAGGTTGATCAGGCACGCTGGACTGGCGTGAGTGTGAGCAGATCTTTCCACGGTCACCCAGCCAAATTTTGCAAGAAACAGTGTGAGAGGGGCTCCTGCCAGCTGTGGACTGTGCTCCTATTCCTCAAACGATTTGCTCTAAATGGTCAGAATAGCTAATGATGTAGAAAAGGAATGCAACGGTGACAAAAACGAACCCGTCTGCAAAGTGCTTATCCAGTATTTATGGCTCAGTTACACCATTTAGGGCTGAATGATCGATGCTTTAGCAGTGCCCAGTGCTTTGCTTTGCAGGAGCTGGTGACAGGTAGAGAGGGCACACCCTTGCATTGGCTACTTGAAGCAGCCAAGGCTGTGGCCCTCACCCGTCCTTGTGACCTGACATCTCTGCAATTCTGCAGCTCTCCTCCCCACTTCCTTTCCAGCTCGTGAGGCATCCTTAGTGCAGCCACTGCAGGAAAAAAAGCCAGAGGAAGGCCAACTGTGAGATGTTGTCCGGGCAAAGTGAGGTTTGACGGGGTGCAGCTCACAGCTGAGTCAACGGGCAGCCGAGAAGCAGGAGAAAGGCCACAGTTGTTGTAAAGTCAGGCCTCGCTGGGTGGAAGCCCAGCACTGTGACTTTCCTGTCCTTGGCCTGTCACTTAATCTCCAGGTCTCTACTCCATCATCTGTGAAAAGATGACAGTCATGCCGACGCTGCAGCTTTGCTCTGAGGAGGAAATAGGACACCACCCGTGTAGGGTAATGCATCCGCGCCTGGCCTCTCTGTCCCTCCACCTTCTAATCATCGCCGGCCTCTTATTACACTGCGTCTTAGCCACCCCTGCACTGCCTCTTGTCACCACCAGAAAAAGCACCTCATTGGAAACATTAATTCTACACATCCCGATCTCTGACCCTTCCAGCTTCGCTCAGAATCCCGCTGCCACGATGCTTCCTCCCATCCACATGTCTCGGTTGGCCCTGGAGGAGTGGAACGGAGGCGACTTCCTGTTCCCACGCCTGCCCCCTCCCCTCGACTAGTGTGGTGGTCTCACAGCTTAAATCCCATCGTGGTCATCCTCTGCTTAAAGCTTTTCGTTGTCTTCTTAAGTACAACCCAATCAACCAAACAACTACCCCATAAATGTGTACGAGCACCTACTGTGTGCCAGCTACCAGCACTGGGTTGCATCAGTGAATAAGAGCCTGCTGTCAGCTTCTCCTTGTACCACCCCCTCTTTATAGCACCCCTTCACCACTGATGACATCTCTGCCCACCAACCCATGTGACTTTATCCTCCAATGAACACCATTTGCTGAGAACCCACTGTGGCTCTGGAGCTGTCTTATTTAATCTTTACCATGAATTAGATTATTTTTTTTTTCATGTCTCAGATGATGAAACAGCTTCAGAGAAGTTGAAAAACTTACCCCAGCTGGTTTGTGATTGCTTGGGGAGTTGACCCGGCCCCCAGATCCCTCAGCCTGTGTGTTTCTGCCATGCTGTCCAGCCCGGGTCACCCTAGGGCCATGGCTCAGCCCCACTGTTTACCCATGAAGCCACTACTGCGACCTGTAATAAACCCTGTGGTACAACACAGGATGTTAAAACCCTAAAGACACCCCACCCCCCCATGCAACTCATTTGTAGAAAATTGTACGCTGTTTTCCAGGCAAAAGCCTATCTTCTGTGTCTTCTCACTGTCTGGTCTCTTGCCAGCGTCCTTACTCTAGGATTCTAGTTTTATGGCCTTTTCCTTCTCACTCTCACCAACGATTCCGGGTCCAATAGTCCTGTGACAAAGATGAGATCTTGTCATTGTCTCTATTTTGGAGGAGGAAGACAATGAGCCTAGTCACTTGTGGCTAGTTAGTGAGAAGTAGAACAAGGGTTTGATCCCAGGACTTTGGCTCAAAATATTTCATTCCATTATTCCTTGTAGATGCGTCACTGTCATTTCTGCTTATGAAATTCTGCAGCAGGAAAGTACAGTAGGCTTCATCTTAGATAATGTTTTTGAAATATCTGTTGAGACACAGGGTTGTTTCTAGGGAGAAGAGTAGTGAAAAATGCTAATTCCTTTGAAACACCCACCTCTGCTCCTGCATTGAATAGGGTTCAGGGCCGAGTCTGGAAATAGAAATACTAGATTGGGGGTGGGGTGCGGGGTGCGGGTCAAGCACTGGAGGTGAGGTGGCGTAATGTGAAGAACTGAGGCTTTGGGGCTGTGGCATCCTGAGTTTGAAACTCCTCTCTGTGACCTTAAGGACATCGCTCAAAAGTTATCAGCTTCAATTTCAGCATCTATAAAGTAGAGGCGGTAATGGTACTCATCAAATAGGGTTGTTGAGTGGATTAAATGAGATAATGCATAGAAAAGTAACATATAGGAAGTGCTCCCTACTGTTAACTATTAATCATATGACAAAAAATTCATTGCACTGTTCCTGGCACATTGGAGGGCACTCAAAGTTTTCCTTTCCTCTGGCTGCAGGAAACCAAGCTAGGCTCTTCTTCCTCTTCTGCCTGGGACCCTCCATCTGAAAAGGGGAATCCCCTAGCCTCGTGTTCAGGTCTCAGGGGTGACATGGAGATGTCTATAAAGCTTGCAGTTGCCCAGACAACAAGGATAAAAAAAAAAAAAAAAAAAAAAACCTGGTCTAGTTTCAAACCATGACCTGTTTCTTCCGGTGGAAAGGTGCTCACGGGTGGCCCCCTCAGAAGCGGTACTGAGAGGCTGTGTGCTGGCCCCTGGGGTTATCCGGAGCGGGTGCAGAAGGGCTGCCAGCCTCCGCTGTTGGGCTGCTGTGCCGTTGCTAAGCACCTCTCAGGCCTGCCCGGCATTCTAACCTTTCGCTGGTCGACGTGCAGTCAGCTCGGGATTGTGCTCTGGGCCAGATGGAAGATCCAGGCAAGGTGGATAGGGCCTGAAGGGAGGTGGCTGGTTTGCTGGATGCAGAATCCTTCAAGAAGTGTCTGGGCAGTCTGAAAAATGTTAAAGACTGATAGACTTGAAAAAAAAAAACAAAAAACTAAGAGAGTGGTGAGCACCTTCTTGCTGGCCTTTTGCACTTTCTGGTAATCAAACTTATTTTATTTCCCTGTGATTGTGTCACCACTGCGTGCACAGAGAACCCTCCCCCACTGCGTGCACAGAGAACCCTCTTTGACCATTGTAGTAAATGACCGTGATGATTGTTGGGATCTCTTGGGATCCACAGAAACCAAAGATGAGTGAGTGTCTCCATTATCTCGTGGTAATCAGTAGAAAACCCTTCCCAGGATTCTGAGTCGCAAATCCAAGTGGGCCAGGCTGCTCATATTTGTTAAAACTCTTCTCTTTAATCACCATTAATCACAAGGCACACAAAACTGATGGAAAGTTTAAGGACAAGAGACAGAAAAAGCCAGAAGGACACCAAATAATACCATTTGCTTAGAGAAATGGAGAGATGATCTTCAGAGGTCTCTGAGAGAATTAGAAATCAGGGGAAAAAAGACCTTGAGTTCTAAAAAGCAAATGATTTTAATTGAACCCTTTACTTCAGATATTCTTATATCTGTGAGAGCTTATCATGCTAATGCACGATGTTAAGCACATTCTTTAAAGTTTATGTAAGAGCTTTATCTAAAAGCTTCCTTTTGGATTTTTAGAGGTGCCGTTCCAAATGAATGGGGTCAAGGAGAAGGGGTGGCTGAAAACGGTGGGAGGTGCCTGCTGGAAAAAACAGGATCAAATATCAGACACAAAAATTTTCCCAGGCACCCTAACTGGAGGTTAAAACTGGGGTCACACTTATGTTTTAAAACAGTGTTCACCTGGATCTGTCTTCCTCTGCTCAATGGAAAATTCAGTCCCTCTCAGATTCCTTACGAGTGGCCAAAAAAAAAGCACTTGGGAGTGTCCCTCTGTACCCTGGGAAGTAGTTCACGCGATTCCCTAAGGTATCTCCCTCCTCTCCTGCTGAGGCACGTGGAAGAGGCGAACTTTGTCGCACCAAAAGTGGCCTCTCTGCTGCTGACCCCCACAGAGAGATGAAAGAAGCCATTCCCCCTGCTTTCTGCGTCCTTTATCACAGCCCTCGTGATCGATGAGGGGGCAGGGCCACGGCACCTTCTGAGTGGCCAAGTCTGACGAATATTTCAATCATTTTCTTTGTCCCTTTCACAGCCTGTGTGCCAGCTCACTCTCTTCTCGGAGGCTGGGGGTCTTCTGGAAGGCTCCTTAGCCCCTGATGTAGGTCTGGAGAGGCTTCCTTCACTGTTTCTCAGCCCTTCCAAGTTCTCTTTGAAGCCTGAGTGAGCATGGCTTCAATTTAAGCCCAGCTCCCTCTCCCTGCAACGCTCGTTTTGCCATTTCTTCCTTTCTAAGTGCGCCCAAAAGCTTTAGGAAGCAAAGGGCGACACAGCAGTTATCAAGTGGGCAGACAGGGGCTGTTGTTGCCTTAGCTGGAGCTTATGTGCTTGCAGGCTGACTTCAGCGCTGATCCGAAGGGCGAATACGCCAGGATCCTTACAGTGCGTTGACCCTAAGGAATATACCTGTGGGAAAGGGCTCCTTGTGGTTAACTGGGCCCAAGTTCGTAGCCAGAGTCTAGCAGCTGTTGTTTACAGAGGCCTGCGACACGCACTGCTTCTCAGGGAAAAGCCACAGACTGAGCCCACCCTTATAAAAGAGTTCCCAGAATCGTGTTTCGACCAATGGGCTGAGACCTGATCCTGTCCAATTGGAGCTGCCAAGCTATAGCCTTATTTGCATATTTACTGACCAATCAGATCAGCTCCATAATGACCAATCAGAATGTGTGATTCTGGCCAGTCAGTCCATTGCTATTTGAGCCAATGGTATTGTGAAAATTTGGATAAAAATGGACCTATCAGGGACCAGGGAAGGTACTTTCTCTATATAAGCAGGGATTTTTACCTTGTTTGGTTTCTTCCTGAGGCTGGCTTTCCCTGTTTTGCAGATTTTTACCTGAATCAAGTTTTTCCTTCTGCTGCACCCCAGACTGGGGACTCCTCCTGTTGGCATTAGATTGGCGACAGTGAACTTTTTTAGGTTAAGTGTTTCCTGCTTCCTCTTGAGTGATGTTCGAGTGCTAGGTCGGAAAGACACCAAAGAGGAGTAAGGAAATTGGAGAAAGGAAGGAAGAGTTTTTATAGGAAGTTTAAGAGCCTCACAGGCCCTTCATGCCACTCTCTGCTTTCTGGGTGCTTAGTGTTGAGTAGCACCCTGTCTCAGACGCTGTCGGTCCCCTAGACGGGGCATACCTGATCCTGGGAAAGTGGTGAGAGGGCCTGTCTTGTCTCGGGGGTGTCACCGAGTTGTGTTAACTGCACCACAGGAAAAAAACAAGATA
>JAQQSQ010000997.1:0-13336 GCA_028627145.1 Eidolon dupreanum | reverse complement strand
TTTTAAAACCAAGGTCATTTTTCTCCATCCTGAATCATGCTACATCATCTGAAAATACTTCAGAGTTCATGAGATTAACACATTCAGCACCTTAATTTCTAAATTCCATGGCCTATCTTGAGAAATCATGGTTTTTATTTCATTTTAGTGATTATCTCCCACTGGACTGTCATAAGGAATTGTTGTATTACAAAATCTTAAATCTAAACAACTTTCTTTATGATATTTCACTTTGAAGACTTATTATATCTTATTATGTATTGTTATATCTCAAAACTCTGCCATGCCAAAATCCCCAATCTGCCAACATTTAAATCTCTATAATGACTATCTTTTTTGCCTTATCAAATGGGAGAATCAGAGCTACTTAAAAAATTCCAGTTTTAGAGATTGAAACCATCTTAAATTCATAGTATCCAACCTCAATAACCAGAAGTCCCTGACTATTTCTGTTAGCCAGCTTTATCTTATTCTCATGAGGAGATATTTTAGACATTTCCACTCTCTTGAAACCCTCACTCCAATCTCTGCCTCTTTTTGCTTCCTGTAGAAAACTTTGCAGAAGCAAAGAACGATTGCCCACCATGCTCTTACTCCCACAAAATAAACACCACAGAAGTGTCTGTATCCATGTACATCCTTTCGTTTTCCTCTCCTTACAAATAAATAATGTATAAAGCTATACTTTCTAATTCTGTTTTCCTTACCTTATTCTGGAGCCCATCTCCTTCCACTGACTTAGAAACTGTCATCCTTAACTTTCTGTACCTTCTTCAGTGTGCTATCTAATCTATGCCAACATGAATGCTCTTCATTATACTGCTAAAACTGCTTTCCCAAAAAACAAAAATGAAGTTGTTGCTCTGTGCGACCCTAAAGGCTTTGCTTTAACTATCCTTTAAAAACTAAATTTTTTTAAGTCCCTAGACAACACTTGATATCTTTTTTCTCACCTCCCAAGCCATACTTCCCAATCCTCTGTCTAGGCTTCTTCCTCTAACTATTTTTAAAAGTTATTCTTCAAGTTCCTGTTTTAATTGTACATCTCTTCCCTTTACTGACTTAATTCTATGGCTTTAAGTTCATGACTTTCAAATCTATTATCTCTAGTTCAGCCCTCTCTCTTGAAACACAAACCTGCATACCCAGCAATCCACTGGGCTTCCCTACAGGAAACTCCAACTAAATATTTCAAAATATAAACTTTTAGTCTTTCTCACAATCCTCTCTAAATCTCTTTTTCCACCTCTATTTCCAGTATTAATGAATGACCTCACCAACAATCCAGTTTCCAAAGCCAACAATTCTTCTCTCACATTATATTCAATTCATTCCCAAGTCTGGCAAATTTAGTCTCTGAAGTTGCTCTTAAAACAATTCTCTTCCTATTTGTCTGCAGTGCTACTTCTCTGTTCAAGCCACGATTATTTCTCAACTGGATCATTACACAAGTTTCCTAATTGGTCTTCTTACTTTCAATCTCTCACCAATTTAATTTCTAGATTTAAAAAAAAAATTATCCTGTACATAAATTTCTTTCCTAATACTTTTCAGTAGCTCCCTAAATAGGCCACATATCTTCTATGCTCTGTCAACCTTTATTTTTAGAGATTATACCTCATTGCCTTATCGCTTTTATTTACAAACACATACATGCACACACACACACACATTTATTCCATGCTTCATCCATATAGAACTACCACCCACTGAACTGATTCATTTTATATTTTGATGTCAGTCTTTTTGCTCATGTACCATTTGTTTAGAAAACTTCATTCATCCTAATGACTCTTCTCCTGCTTCCCACGCACTTCTCTGACTAGTTTGTCACCACCTGTTGGTACCTTAGTTTCACTGTCTCTCCTCAGGCACTACTTTATTTGAAAACTTCCTAGAATTTGTATAAATAATTTAACTCCAAATAGAGTTCTTTCTGTATCATAATCACCGCTCACAATCACTGTGACTATTCCAAGAAATACTCTAGGGTAGAGTGGTAGAATGAGACATAAGTTTAATATGGAATGTGGGGTATTTGAGATGACTTGATTTAATTTATGAAGAAATATATAGTAGATAGGTGAGTATAAAAGTCTGAAGATTGAAGAAAAAGACTGAAATTGGGGCACAAATTTGAGAATTTTCAGAATATAGATGATAACTGAGGCCATGGAGGCAATGAGATTTCCAGAGAGTGTATAGAATGAGAAGGTAAAAAAAGACAAGAAAAAAGGAGAGGAGAGACCAGGACAGAACACTGAATGTGATGACAGTTGGTGAGTAACACCAACATACAGTCTTGGTTCTTTTGAAAGCTAACATCCAAATTATCTTTTGGAGAATTACATCTTTCCCATTGTGTTCATTATAAATATGCTGAAAATCAATTGTTTTTCCCTGCTCTAGCTAAGGAATGAGATTAAAATCTTCTAAGTTATTGCATCTTGAGTAGAATGGCACAAGAAAAAAAATAGATAGGGAGTATTTATTTCAGATCACACAATCTGATGAGACTCAATTAGTTCAGATCCCTGAGACTGTCTTGGCAACCCATTATCTTATAAATAAATCTGTTTAAGCCCTCACTTTGAACCAGAGAGTTACAGATATGCTTCTAACAAATTCCGTCCTATTTAACATAAGAGCTAGTTTTTATTTTTTTCTATTTTTTCTCACCATCCAAAAACTCAGTTACACTAAGGAAAGGTACATTTATGGCATGTGCATTTTTATTTAGGATAATGAGAAAAAAATTCCAAATGACATATAATGACATCAAAGTATATATAATTCAACATATTTCAAAATATAGTTTAAAAAAGAGAAATGAAGTATTTCAAAATTAGTCAGTTGTTTATATAGGTAATTTAACTATTTTTTTGGTTGTATTAATTGAAGAAATATATTTTGAAAGAGCTTTATTTTTTTACTATATCAATTTTATGATTTTAATTATTTACTTATGTTTGTTTTTTTAAAATTTTTTTGTTCTTACAGGCTGATTTATTTTATTTCTTCTTGTTTAACTTGCGCTTTGAATGTGTAACTATTTTATGTTTTTTTCTTTCTATTTTAGTGATCAAAGTGTTTAAGATGTACATTTGTTTGCAAGTAAAGCTTTATTTTCCCATAGTTTTAGTGCTTTGTTATTGCTACTTTAAAGATATTCTATTTCAGTTTTTATTTCCTTTTGACTCATAAAAACTTTAAAAGTGAGTTTAAAAAATATTAAAGTGTTTGGAAAAAGTATGATGTTTTATTTTACTTTACATAAATAATACTTTTAATATTTTCTGTATTATGATTAAAAATGTGGTATTATTTCTATGTTTGGGAAATTATTAAAGTCATGTTTTTGTCGTGATATAAAATACATTTTCAAATAAATGTTTTATAGACACTTGTTTTCAGGTTACAGAGTTCGACACATACAAATATAAACAGTCTTCATTATAATATTTATTCTGTTTTATCTATTATTTCTAATCTCTTTAATCTATTATAGAACTGGGTGAGTGTGTGAAAATCTCTCATTACGATGACATTTCCATCGATTTCTGCAGTTGATGTTTAATTTATGAAATTAAAATATAAAGATTCATGAGAATTGTATTCTCCACTGTAAATTATATCCTTTACAATTAAATACAAAGTACCTTTCTCTTTCCTTTTTCATTTGCCTTGAATGCAACATGGTCTGATATTAATAGCTGAGCTTATATTTGTTTCTGTCCTTAATCGTCTGCTCTATATCATTATCTATTTATTTACATGCCATCTTGCTCAGTCACTTCCTTTTATACAGCATATCTTTAGAGCTTTTTTATAACAGTCTCAACATATTTTTTTTTCTTTTAATAGGTGAGTTTAACCATTTACTATTATAGTATTGTTTGGGTTTAATTTTGCTACATTAGATTTCCTCTTTTCATTGACTTTTCTTGAAACTTCCTGATTCCCTTATTTCTATGGCTTTATTGAGGTAATTCTTTAATCTTTCTCATTATCATTAATTATAATCATAACCAATACTATAAAGATTAAGCATGTATGTATGTATATAATTATGTATACAAGATGCATATTGATATACTTGAATACACTATATTTATGTGTGTATATGTGTTGTGTGTTTGTATGTGTGTGTCTGTATGTGTATTTTGTCTTTAAAATAACACAACATAGCACAGACTTTTTACTGTGGCGTATATTTTAATATTGTTTTAGAGATGAGAACTCTGTCTGAGGTTCAGTAAAATCAAGCGACCTACCCAAGTGAACTGGCAAGCTGATGATCCTGGTATTTTAAGTCACTACAATATTAACAGTGTGATCTCTTAGTGCCTTGTACTACTCTGATTCTCCTTTCTTGATTTGTTGTCTGTTCTACCTCTATCTCACATCATTTCATCAATTCATTATTCAACAAATATATCTTGAGCAACTAACTTCATTCTAGGCTCTGAGGACAGACAGTCAACAAAATGGGTAAAAATGTCTATCCTCATGAATTATAAATAAAATGAACATCTTGAGTATGCTCATTATGCTGAAGCAGGGGAGTATAATGGAGAAATAAAATGCTAACTTTAAGGAGAATTTCTGCCTGCATAGAGTTATTTTTAGGTACCTTCTGGTTAGAAGTGGGGCTTTCTTCTACCCAGGAACTTATTTCTTCTTATTTTTCACAAGAGACTATAAATTCAAGTCCTATTTTAGCTTATTATTAAAGCATATATATATATATATATGTATATATATATATATATATAATATCCTTTGGACACATAATGCAACTATAACAGTTAATAATAGCTATTTTTGTTTATACTAGCTTCCAGAATATACGCAATCAACTTAAATTTACCCTTAGCAAGCATATAATGCTTCATTTCTCCATTCAAGTGTGCCATACATTCTAGCTTGCCAATTATATTCTATTTTTCACCTCTTGTTTGAGCATAATTATTAGTAATTCTTGCATTTTTTTAAATAAGAAAGATTTTTGACCACTTATAGGTAAAAATCTCTAAGACCTATTACTAAATAAAAAAAGCGAAGTGCAGAACAACATATGTGATATGTAGGCATTTTTCTAAAAATAGAAGAAAGGAAAATGCACACACATTTTTTCTTGATAGACATGTGAACTGTCTCTGAGAGGATATGCAAGAAAGTGCTAACACTTGGTTGCCAAGTCTCAGAGGCAGAACTTTTTGCTATGGAAGGTAGACTTTTTATACTTTTGAACTGCATTATGGTATCACCCAGACAGATAATAAACACAATTTACATTTAAAAGAAACCAAAGTAATGGTTAGGTAATTGAACACAAGTAAAATTCTGTAGAAATCATAAATGATTTCTGATGATTCATATTTGTGAATAACGGTAAATATTGGCTAAGAAATCACACTCTTGAAATCTTTCTGATCTTTTAGTATAATTGATTTTGAACTCTTTTCATCCTTTGCCTAGATAATTGTAACCTTGTACTTTTTATTAATAAATTTCATTTTCAGAACAGTTTTAGATGTACAGAAAAATTGTGACGATAGTATAGAGTTCTCATATACTTCACATCTAGTTTCCCCTATTATTAACATATAAGTATAGGACATTTGTTATAATTAATAAACCAATTTTGATATATTATTATTAACTAAAGCCCATATCTTATTCAAATTTCCCTACTTTTATCTATTGTGCTTTTTCTGTTTCAGGATCTCCGACAAGAACCTACATTGTATCTATTTGTCAGGGTCCTCTTAGCTGGGACAGTTTATAAGACTTTCCTTGATTTTAATGATTTGGTTAGTTTTTAGGAGCATATTCAATTATTCTGCAGTATGTCCCACTAATGGAATTTATGTAATGTTTTTCTCATGATTAAACTGTGATTATAGGTTTTGGGGAGGAAGACCACAAAAATGTCATTTTCATCACATCAAGTCAAGGAAACATATTACCAATGTGATTTATCATGTAGATTTTGACCTTAACCACTTGGCTGTGAAAGCGTAGGTTAGGTTTCTCCATTGTAAAGTTACTTTCCCCCCTTCTCTTCCATACTGTACTTTTTGAAAGGAAGTCACTATGTGCAGCCCACACTTATGGAATGGTGATTTATGCCCCCATTTCCCCCAAGGGTAGAATATCTCCACAAATTACTTAGAATTCTTCTGCAAGGGAGATCTGTCTCTTCTTCTTCATTTATTTATTTATTCAGTCACTTATTTATATTGGTATAAACTCACTCCCTGTACACATTAAAAGCCTCTCCTATTGGGATGATAAATGACATGTTTATTGTCTTGGCCTTTGAATCACGACCCCAGTCTGTATGACTTCTTACTTTTGCTTTGCATTGGTCTCATATTTGTCACTTACTTTACATTTCAATTGTCTTATTCTGCTGCACATTCTGTGTTGCACATATGTAATTCTGGAATATTGTAGAGAATTAGTAATTCCATATGCCACACATAAATATGGAGGAAAAACAAATACACAGAAATGTTTTTGTTGGACTGATGCTACAGAGGCATCAGTAGCAGGTTTGCATCTCTGTGTATCAGAAAGAATACATGGAAAAGCATACACTTGAACCACATGAATAGATTTATTTAAGAATCCATGTACTTGCAACTTTGCTATCAGTCATCTCACCTTTGAAAGGACAGAATAAGTTACTCTGGGTAGCTTCAAGGAAGATTTAATTTCAGATTGATGTTTTCTGCTTTCATAGTCCATTCTTCCATCCTTGCAGTCAGTCGCACTGAAATCACCCCAAACAAACATCCCTGCTTACAGCTTGCAATCTCCAGAGCAAATTCATTCCAGGAGCACAAAGTCGAGCTTAGGGCGGAGTGTCAATGCGTGCATCATGTTGTGTGTAGTTTTATTTACAACACTTGGTAGGCACTCACTCTAGATTAGATCCATATGTGCTCCCCAAATCCTAGAACCGTAATATAGTTGCCTCCTAAATTTTAATTGGTTTAGAGCTAAATAATAATTTTTTAAAAAGCTTCATATAGAAAGTTATTACATTGACTTTTCTGGTTTCCTTCACCTTCTTTTCTTCCTTCTCTACAAATAAAGTTGCTATGATTATGTGAGTATAACTATTTTTTTGTGGATATATGCTTTTATTTTCCTTTAATAAATACCTAAACTTGGCTGAGTCACATGGTAGATTTAAGTTTAACTTTAAAAGAAGTGGCCAAACTGTTTTCTAAAATTCTTTACAATTTTAGATTTCTACCACCAGCATATAAGAGTTCCATTTTCTCCACAATAGATGGCAATACTTGGTAGGTCAGTTGTTTTAATTTTAGACATTTTAGTGAGTTTGTTGTATCTCACTGTGGTTTATCAAATAGCTTTCATTGGTGATGTCTAATATAGTTTGATAAAATTCCCTCAATTGCTTTATTTGAAAAAGAAATTGTTACATTCAAGAGTATTTTGTTTTCCAATAACGTTTCAGAACATTTTAACAAAAATTTAAAAATTCTTTCAATGTTTTAAGAAGGTACTGGTTATCCAAGGATAAATTTGACTTTGTGCTTTTTCTTATAAAATTTGTAGTCTACAGAGTAGAGCAGATATTTTAGACATGGTAAAAGTCAAATTCTAGCGCATAGTTTGGTATTTTGGATGTTAAATGAGAACAAAGGAGAAAAAAATCACCAAGGGATTTCAATATTTAAGATATATTGAGAAGGAAGGTGAAGAAAAGCAAATTAGAGGTAGGAATTATGGAGTGGAGGAGAGGCAGAAATTACAAGAGAGAGAAAGATTTTTGAAGATTTCAAGAAAGGAAAAGATTCTGAAAGCAGGGCATGGTTAACAGGTACAAGTATCGAGAAGCAGTCCACTAGGATGAGATCTGATATAAAACTTTGGGTCTAAAAGAGTCAACTTGTGATTTAAGTGTATTTTTAGAATCGTGATAAAATTGGCCATCTCTCTATCTAGAAGTAAGCTAAAAGTTTTTCATTTTGAAAAAGTGTTTCTTAAAAAAGGTTTTGAATTTTTCTCTATATAGGTCACATATTTTACTCATACTCTATCAACATTTACAATATGAACATTATATTTAATTTATTATTTTTAGCTGTGTGTTGTTGACACTCAAGGCGCGCTATAGGGATTTTATTTCTTTTGTATTATTTGCTTTTCCCTCAAGTCATTTTTACTAATCCAAATCATATTTTAGTAATTTATTTATTTACTTTGTTATAAGCAAACAATATATACTTTTTTGCTTTTCCAATATTGATTTCCAGTGTATCATCCAAATTTCAAAAACACTATCTACCACTGGTAGCAATAGTTGCCATCCTAATTTTGTCCCGATTTTTAAAAAAAATGCTGGAGTTTAATATTAATCTTCAGTTTCAAAGAATTTTGTTCTATTAAGGAAGAAACTTTTTTTTTCTGTTTCTAAATATTTGATTTGGAGTAAATGTTAAACTTTATTAAATATTTTCCTGATATTAATGGAAATTATATATATACACACATATATACACATATATGTATATATACATACAATATTTACATATATAAATTTATATATAATACTTTTTTTTAATTTACAATAATGGTGTTCATCTTCAGTTTGCCTTATACTCATCAGCTGCAGATAATTAAGACTGCCAAAGTCTATATTTGACTATGTCCTAATGATAGTGGTATGTGAGTGGGTTTGGTGTCAGAAATCAGAGTTATTCTCCCAAGTCTAGAATTCAGTGTGCCTACAGTAAGCTTCAATGTGTATGTCTGTTCTTTGGCTCTTCTGCTTCTTGCTGACACTATTATATAACTGAATGTAGCTGATTGTGTCTTCTCAAGGCCTATTGTGGCAGGCTCCCTCAACTTGGTAGATAGTTCTTTCCTCTTCATCCATCAATATCTCTCAAAATAAGAGTGTGGTGCTTCCCAACATCTCTCTCCAAGTTTATTTTAAAAACTCCCAAAGAAATGATTCGAATCCCAGCCTTGTCTCAGAGTTTCTAAATGAGGAAGCACAAACTTAGACTCTAGCCTATGGTTTTGCTTTCTCAATCACATATTAATTCCTCTTACAAGCAGAAAGTCCTGCCTGGAATAACACTTATTTGGCTGCTGTTTGAATTCTCTTTCATTCTTTTCTATTGACCACCTTTCCTAGTTCTACTCTTTTCTATCTTTCCCCTTCTAAAATGCTCCTTCCCAAAACAGCTGGATCCTGTTTAATTAAATCCTGTTACAAAATGAACTACATTTTATTCTGTATCTTTGTCTCCAGATTATACACTTTTAGATATGAAATATACTAACAATTGCTGCATTTCTTTGTACACTAGTTAGCAATGTTGGATAGCTTCTAAAGAGGCTAAACATTGTATTTTAAAATCATGTTTTCCTTTCTGTATGATCCTAGATTTAGATACCAATTTCTATTGATTTTGCCAGAAACATAATAAATGCATCTTTTCTTCCTCCCTCTCTCTCTTCTTTCTTTTCTTCTTCCTTCCTTCCTTCCTTCCTTCCTTCCTTCCTTCCTTCCTTCCTTCCTTCCTTCCTTCCCTCCTTCCTTCCTTCCTTCCTTCCTTCCTTCCTTCCTTCCTTCCATCCTCTCTCCCTCCTTCTTTTCTTCCATTTTTCTTTCCTTCTGGTCTGTGTTTAAAAACATTCCTTAGTTGATAGTTTACTCAACTTATCTTTACTTTTTCTTAGAGATAGTATTTAAATTCAGGGCTATAACTGTAAACATTGTTTTGATTAAATCCCCATAGAAACTAATATAAAATATATTGATTTTCACAGTTTTCTAAACTATATTATGCATTCAGTTTTCTCTTGACCAAGTTATTATTTAGAATAGTACTTTAAATTAACCACTGTATAATATTTGGTATTTATTTAAATTCATACAATTAATGTAAAAACTCTACAAATTATATTTAATATTTAAAAAGTAGTATAATCACATCAAAAATTGTGCAGAAAGATAAAAAATCAAACTTATCATGCTAAAATAATTATTTAGTTCCATTTGATAAACCTCTGTCATATTTTTCCATACACATGCTTGTTTTCATGGAATTGTACAAATAAGTATTTTTTAAATTATATTATTTGTCTTTATTTTTATCAATTACTCAAAAAAACATATGAGGTTGTTATTTACCATTATGCCATAAACATTTCTCATATTTCTGCATAAGTATTTATAATAATTATAAATATTAGGATGCATAAATTCTACTGAATGAATATGCTATAATTTGATTATTTCTTTATCATTGGGCATTTAATTTATTCCTATTTGGGGATTATGATAAATAATGCTGAGTTAAATTTATGACTTTTTCAGTTTTGGATAATTTTCTTAAGACACACTTACATAAATGAGGTTCTAGCACAGAAAGTATGAATTGTTTATGACTCCTAATATAATGCCAAATTGCCTTGGTAAATTGTTGGAGCATTTAAAAATGCAATCAGATATGCGTGAGAATACCCATTTCTTTATTCCCTTGCTAGCATAAGATATTATCATTTAAAATCATTTTTTCTTAATTGAAGAGATTTAAAAGGGAAATGTTTTTAATTTGCATTTGTCTTTAATTTTTCATAAATGTGTTTATATGTTACATTTCTCAGTTTTTAAAATATCTGTTTATGTCAGTTGACCATTTTTTATATTTGCCTGACATAACATATATCATTCTAGCTGATCTTAATAGTTATTACAAAAATATCAAAGCATTTTGTTGATTCACATACTATATTTTACTTTCCTCAGAAATAACTTTTAATGAGTTTATTGATCAAAATGGTAAGAAGAATATTTAGTACTTTTTACTCAATATAGACTTTAGAAGATATATTCAGTGTGCCTCCCATTCTATTTGATTAAATACATCTACATACATTTAAGTTCACAATACATGTTGTAAAGATGATAAGGTTAATTTCCAAAAAAGCCAGAAAAAAACATAAAGGTCTCATAAATATCCAGCATACAAGTGTCACCTCTCAGTGTTAACATTCATAAATTAATCAGTGGTTTTAATGTAATTATCAGTGCCTCGCTGGATTGATTACATGAAAATCATGCCAATTTGAATCTTGGGAAAATATTTTAAATCTTTAAAAAATTAACAGATAGAAAATGGAAGATGACCCAGTGTTACCTCCAAGCAATCTCTATTCAAACTCTTGCTTCTACCTAGGAAGTCTGGGGTACAGAAGAGCTCCTGGGGTGAGGTGAGCTGGAACCAGGGGTGGTTTATCAAATACAGCCGGTGTGTACTGCACAGTCATTTTGACCATGGCAATTAGTTGATCCAGAAAAATGGTCTAAGAAGATTTCCAGTGAATCCACATGGGTCAATTGACATATCAAGCCTTTATGCCTGGTCATTGTCTCTGGCGCAAAGTCCATCATAGCCATCAAGCTGTCTAGGCAGTACTTCCCAAGCTCACTGAGATGCTTTTGCATTCTTTCTGTGTCTCCATGTACCTGAGATGAGGTCCTGCCCTTTAGCAGGGAATAAAATCTAAGAGTGAGTATAGCCTGGAGTGGAGGTTTTCTATTCTTTTGGAGTCTGATCTCCTGCCACTCCAGGAATTCCACCCTCTTCCCTGCCTCCCTGCCACCCCAGCAGCACCCCTTCTCTGTGGCTGTTCAGCTAGTCAGAGAAAAATAACAAAAATAAAACAACATTCCTTTAGAGGCAGAATCTGTCTCCAGCTCTTTAATCCACACTTGGTTTGCCCTGTAGATTGTTGAAAAGAGATCCTTTTCCATATGGAGTCTAGTCTGACCTGTGAAAGACCTCTTGGAGTTGTGTGAATGAATTAGGTTCACAAAGTGCATAGAATAGTGCCTGGCATGAAGTCAACTCTTAATAAATGGAAACTATTATCTTCTACATATAGATTAGTTCTGTTTCTCAGGTGCTCTCTGGATAAAGTTTTCATATAATAATCAATGGATTCTTGTTAGAAATGGTAGCAATGAAATAAGAAGCATGCTCTGTTGAACTGTATACTTAATGTGTACGTTTTGTTTTTATTTTTTCTATGAATTTTTTAGAAACTTTTTGAATTCTTTTTTCTTTCCCTCACTAAAATAAAAGGGGAAAGCATATTTTTTATCAATAGTTATAAATACTGTAATCAAAAATTAGAATTATATTAGAATGGAAAGCTACGCATGGTTTAACTTTAGATCCTATAAGATGTCTAGCATATAATAAGTGCTTAAACAATACCTAAATCTTATAGAGTACTTGTGTCAAGTGCAGTTTCAAGTGCTTTACCTATATTAACTCATCAGTCTTTTAACCCATTCATATAAAATTGTCAACAGTGTTTTCTTCATTTTATAGATAAGAAACTGACACACAGAAACCTGCCCAAGGTCATTAAGCTGGTGTAACACATCTGGAATTTAAATCAATATATATATTTTTTTCTTTGAAGACTCTATAGTGTTAAAATACTTTTAATGTATTTTCTCTAAAAAGTAATTAGTAAAACATGAATGCCCTTCAAAAAATGTTGGGCAACAACATAGTCTTATAGTGATAGAACATCCCAGTGATTAATCAATCAGGGGAAAAAAAGTTTGGTATGAAATAAAAAAATATATATATATATATGATATGTATGAATATATGTAGCACTTATATATGTGTGTGTATAAATGCATGTTTATATGTGTGTAATACATGCATACTTAAGCATATAAAATATCAAAACTGGGTTGGATTATATGAAGGCATTTTACTTTTATATATATTCAATGAGATACATGAATGTGTAAATGTATTTTAACATTGTAGATACAGTCTATTAAGAAGATACACGTTCATCCAAACAGAAAATGAATTATTTGTCAAACTGGGTGATCTTATTTTGAGCTTATAAACTATGAACATGTATATCACATTAATACATTTAATCTTTCTGGCCCCTTAGTACTTTACCAATAGAATGACATTTTAATTATCCAAAGACAATTTTGAAAGTGAAAGAAGCCACTAAAAAGAATTATTTGAAATATTTATCTGTTGTATGAAAATTAGCTCTATTATAGTGGTGAGCCTATATAATAGTCTTTTCCAAAAATGTTATTTTTACTTTAAAATAAAAAACAAAATATTTTAACAATAAATTATTTATCATAATAATTAGAACATTAAATTTTAACATAAGCAGAGTATTTATCTTGATACATTATCACATTTTTAATCAGCTATCTAGCCTCACTTTTGCTATTACTGTCATTAGATAGTGTTATTTTGCTTATTTATATATATTTTATACG
>JAQQSQ010000996.1:0-13336 GCA_028627145.1 Eidolon dupreanum | reverse complement strand
TTTTTTAACAAAAAGATGTAAAAAGTAAAAAATTCAAAAGTTTAAAATAGAAAAAAACCTTCTAGAATAAGATATAAAGGATATAAAATTTTTTTTATACCATTGTACAATGTGTTTATGTCTTAAGGTAAATGATATCTAAAAGTTTATAAAGTAAAAATGTTACAGTAAGCTACGTGTAGTCTATTACTGAAGAAAGAAGAATATTTTTTATAAATTTGATGTTGCCTAAGAGCACCGTGTTTATAGAGTCTGCGGTAGTGCACGGCGTGTCCTAGGCCTTTACGTTCCCTCACCACTCACTCCCTGACTCCCCCAGAGCAACTCCCATCACGCAGGCTCCGATCATGGCATGTGCCATACAGGTGTACCATTTTTTATCTCATTTACCATAGTTTTTCTGTACCTTTTCTATGCTTAATGTGTTAAGATGAACAAATATTAGCACTGTGTTACAATTGCCTACAGCATTCCATACTTAACATGCCGTGGGGGTTCATAACCTGGGAACGAAGGCTGTCCCCCACGGCCTAGGTTGGCCCCCCTATGGCCTAGGTTGGCGTTAGTGCCTGACAAAATTGCCCCTAACAGATTTCTCAGAATATATCTGCATTGTTAAGTGATTCATGACTGTACATCCACAAACGATAGGGAACCTATTTAAAAGAAATGGCGTGGGGGATGCGTTTCCAACACGACTTTAATTGGTTCGAGTTTAAAAACTACCTATTAGCTTCCTACTTCTGGCAGTGGTAGAGTAGGTGCTTCAAATCTATCTTTCATTTAAAGCTAGCCGAGCTGGACAAAATATTTAAAGCATCTTCTTGAAGACTCTGTCTGCAGACTTTAGGGAACAACCAAAGCTGCGAGGATTTATGAATATAAGGGCCAGCAGGGAGAAGGGCCCAGAACGGTGAACTTAGCTTTTGGAGTGGCTTTCAACTAGAGACGTGTATCTGTTGCCATAGCGAAAGGAAGACTGTGAAAGAAACTCTAAGAAGCTAAGCAAAGCTTTCAAAAGACTTGTCGGATTGAGGGGACAAAATTGAGATTCCAGGAAAAAGGTCATTATTAACAGCGCTCTCTTGAATTTCATCTTGTTTTGAACTCTCAGTTCTCTTTTTTAATTTCTTCATACATTGCTGTGAATATAACAGAGAGCAGCAAGACAGGACAAGCCAGGACACCATATGCCGAGGAGAAATGGGACGGCTAAATACACAGGTAAATCTACATTAATATGTACTCCATAAAGAAATAATAACACAAAGAGAATTGAAATAAAGATTTAAACTCTAAGCCACCAATACTATAAGACATTTGTCAATATGACCACAATATGGTCACAAAGAAGATCTCAACAAATGCCGGAGTTACAAATTATAATAAAAATGTAATTCATACTTCTTAAAGATATTATGTGCTGGTTTTTGAATACTTTGTACCAAATCTTAATGTTGTTTAGATATAAAATACCCTCATTCCAGCAAGAAAACATAAATATTATAACCTGGAAAATGAAAATATGAAGATTTACCTTTGTTTATAATAAAGAAATATTACTGTTCTTAATATTAAATATGGAATAAAAGTTTCTCTGACAATCTTTACCTTACACTTTAATCTACTGTAAACAAACTTGTACCTGGAGAGATTAATCAGCATATTATAAATCTATATCAAAGAAAAACATCTGAAAATCACCCTTAAAAATATTTTTGTGAAAATCACTAATTTGAAGCATTTTATCTTATTCCAAGACAAACTACACAGAGAAATAAAGATAACAATGACCAAGCAAAACTTATTCTCTATGATAATTAGATATTTTGTATATATTTAGACTATGTGGTACAAATTTGGGGAACGATATCATTTAAATCCAACGAGTATTAGATCGCCCAAATTGGAAGCTGGCCTTGCTTCCTGTTAAAGACAGGAAAAACCAGATGAGCAGAAAGCCAAAAAGAAATTAGGTCAATCAGACCCCAGAAGTAGGAATTATGAAATTTGCGATTAGTGTTTACAAAGAGTCTCAGGGTACTTTATTATTAAAGTCTTAATTTCTAAAATAGAATTAAATCTATCCAAATATTACATTAAAGAGAAAAAGCGAGAAATTAAGATAAGGACCACTTGGTTGATATTAACTGACAGAGCTGTAACTAACATAATGGGAAAATTGCTTTGGGAGGAGTAATGCGCATCACTGAAGTGTGATCTCTTAATATCAAAGGATGAAGCCTACCTCTCTCACCTTTCTCACCTCTCTCCTAGGGATGTAACCATTCATGGCCCTGTTGAAATATCTGTTTGACAATTTAGGCTTATTGACCCTGGGGCAGGTTGTCAATTTGATCATCCCCACCCATACCCACACACACACACACACACATCCCAATTATTATTAAAATCCTTTGGTATTTTTATTACTCTACTAATCAGATTCCTATGGTCACTCTTTGTGCCTCTCACACCATCCCATGCCTACTGAGAGAGACTGCTTTGCTTTGAACTGAGCTATAGGGAGTCTGTATGCATATGGATAACAATATTTGAGATAATTTTTATAATATAGTGAGGACCAACTCTATCACACATTTATAAGGCAGTTTATATGAATTAAGATTACTTTCGTGGCAGACCTGTGAGGCAGTGGCTACAATTTCTGTTTATAAAACCTGAAATTTATAACAAGTAGATCAATTCGTTGAGAAAAGTTTGAATATTTCTTATCCATTCCCATAACTCATGCTCCTAATCCCCTCATGAAACTTCATAGGAAGCACATACCCAACAATGTGACCTCATCTCTGCAACTGAATGGTGTAGACATGCAAGCAAGTGGCTTCCGAGTTGAACTGTCACAAAATACCTGCTGAAAAGTGCTGGTCTTCGCTGGATAATGACAATCGGAAATAATTAAATCCTTTCTTTTACAGGCTTTGATTTTTTAAAATATCCAACTCAGAGATCACAGCACGAAGTTTAAATATATATATATATATTATATATATATATGCACATATATTTGGAAGGTCGTAGTTAAAATGGAGTCCTTTTATTTTCTCTGTAACTGAGAGGCACAATAATTTGCAAAGGATAAGGATAAGGTGGTTAGGTTGAATATCTGAAAAGAGTAAATATTTAAAAATAGTACAGAGAACCAGAGAATTAACCAATTTCTAGAAGTCTTGTGGAATTTCTGAGCAGTTTAAGGAGTCCAGTTAAATATAATGAGGATAATTATTATCCAGGTTGAGGGATGATCATTAGTAATCCCTGGCAACCCAGACACAAGTGTGGACAAAGTAAGAACTAAGGACTCCTCTAGAATTTAGATTTTAGTTATATAGGAATGATGAATAGACTAATAGATACAAGAATTTAATGCATTGAGAAAATAATAAATGGATTTAGGGACAACTTAATATAAGCATAATTCAATAGAACATTGCTGTAAGACCTAAAAAATTAGATCTCATTTCCCTCGGGGGTGGGGGGGAGGGAAATGTGTTGGATTTCTTTCTGCCTGAAATGAGTAAGGAATTAGGGAGCAATGAATGTCACTAATCATGCAAATGTTTTCAGGCTTCCTTTGCTCCCTAAAGAATGCACTGTCCCATAGCACCAAGGTGTTATCCTCACTAGTTCCAGCACTTTCCATAAAGATGAGATTCTCCGTTTCTCAATGTGTCGAGGCTCCAGAGTTGGCTTGAATCTATCAACCATGCAGTCGGTCACACGGCAGCTCTCTTCCTGAGCCTTTCAGTTAATTCTGTACAAGCTATTAGATCTGGAATCAGGAGCAGGAACAGTATTCATGTCCATTTTATAATTTCCCTCAGGATATAAAATGTGTCTCCATTGTGATATTCTGTCAAATGTTTTGTTTTGGTTTTTCACTTCCTTAGAACACTAAGGTGTATATTTCATAACATCTTGAAAAGTGGGGAAGCACAATTTGTAACAGTAAGAGGTTAGGCATTGAGGTTTAAGGAACTTAGATGTTTCCCATAGATCTCAGCAAGGAAGCTCACATTATCTTGGTCAACATCGTTTAAAAACAACTGATAATAATCACAGCTGGTTATCCTCATTCGAATGAGAAAAATTATTCCATGTTTCTGTTGTGATGTTAAACCACATGTGAAAATTTGTTTATGAGTGTTTCATGGCAGAATTGAAGACAAGAAGTGTCTAATAAGCAGAAAAAGCACACAGAGGTTAATGGACTGACTTTCCAAGAAGTTACAGACAGACGATTTTTTTGTTTGTTTGTTTGTTTTTTGAGATTTTGGGATCTGAGAGTGCATAATGTCAGAGCTGGAACACTTTAAAGTGATTACAGCCCACTGATGTGAATGTGCGAGGTGATGTTAGATGTTGGAAAATGAAAATTCATTGACGATACGGAGGTTAAAGACCTGTGAGGCTAGGATCCGAATGGGCCGTCCATGTCTTGAACCTCTCTAGATTGATGGCAGCTCTTAAAATTTAAAAAAAAAAAAAAATCTAAGCCAATATCTTCATTGAGTAAATGAAAGAATGAATAACATAGTTATACCCTGAAACTTCAACTGGAGTGACATCTACTGAATAAATATACCTTTTTTTTTTTACTTATTGAGTAACAAGTATTATTAATTACTTGAATGATGCTAATAGCCTCCTAAATGGACTATATTCAGACTTTTAGCTCTTTCCAACATATTCCCCAAGCTGGCATCAGTTATCTTCATAATGTGCTTTCTTACAAGATGACTTCCTGCTTTCAAAAAATAAAACACAATGCCCTCCACAATCTAGTTCCAATTTAATTTTCCATTATTATTGTCTCCCTTTCCTATCTCCCCATTAAACATCCATTTCTTGTTCTTTATTCTTAGTGGACCATGTAATGTTTTTACGCATTTTACAGCATCTGCTTTTTCTGTCCGCCTGGAATTTCTAGAACATTCTTGCACATGCATGAATCTATCCATTCGAAAATATATGTTGACTGTCTATTATATTCAAGTGCTCAACAATAAAGATTAATTGGTTAACAAGATATATATATATATACATATATATACATATATATATGTATATATATATATGCCCAAGAAATAAGTAAATAAACAAGTAAACAGAACAATCATGACTTATGTAGAGCTTAGCAAAAAAAAAAGTGGGGGGATCCATGACTTACACTACTTCTTCCTCTTTTGCCCCTCTCCCTTGAGAAGCAGTGACCTAGAGACCTGGTTTTGACAGAATTTCAGAAAACACGTCTTACAGTAGGTGGATTGGTTGAAATATGACAATAAGGGTAAATAAAGTGTGAAAATCAGGGTTATGAAATGTTGAAGCAGAAAAAGGATCTGCAACAGATGAATTTGGGAGATAAGTGGGTTAAGACAAGGCAGTGGGATTTTATTAACCCTGAAATAGGAAGTATGTGGGGTGATTTAACAAGTGACGTGATCTGATTTACTGTTTTGCTTACATTTCCTGGAGAGTGCAGAATGGACTGACAGATTCATGAGATGCCAGGCCAACAATACAGCGAAATGGGGACATCTTCACTGTGGACATGTTTTGAAGAACACATCAGCAGGGCTTGCTGCTGGCTTATAAGTAGGAGGTTAGGAAAGGGAAGAATCAAAGGAATAGTTTCTGACTTGAGGAGCCAAATGGCTAGTGATGTTATTTTGTGAGAAATAAAAATTGATGCAGAGGAATCTGTTGGAGCCATAATAACCAAACGCTCAGCTTTTGGATTGTCAAATTTGAGAAGTCTATAAGATGTCCAAGATGTCTCATGTCAGCAATTGGGCATTTGGGTCTGGAGCTTAGAGGAAACATTAGATATAGATATAGATATAGATATTGATATATATATATATGTATATATATATACACACACAGATATTGATAAAGACAAATATACTATATATATATATATATATACACACACACACACACATATATATACAGATATCGATAAAGACAAGTAGGTGTGTTTATATATACGTTCATATAAATGCATAACTGTGTGTGTGTCTAGATACTCTATATACTTCATGTAGATACACATACATATAAGTATTTGTATACACACATGTATATGTCTAAGTATGTGTGTATGTATCTGTATGTACGCACTTTGTGAGCATGTCATCGTAGAGATGGCATTTATGTCATTATAAGGACTAAGAGTACCTATCATATTTGTCAACCTTCAAAAATTCCACCTCTGTGCTAGCACTCATTGTAATGTTTTAATAGCACATGTAGTTTATTGCCCATGTCCGTTACTTCACATGGAAACAAACTTCTTTAGAGAAAGTTCGATGTGTTATTCTTTTCTGCATCTTCTATGTTGCTTAAATTGTGTGTGCATTCGTTTTCTGTACTCCACGTGATTGAATAAAGTTTCCTAGATTTTCAGTCTTGAACATTCTGTCCAATAATGTTTGCCTTTTACTACTACTTTTCTTGAACATTGCTTTCTTTACATTAATTTATCCAATGCAGCCATAGATGTGAGCAATCTGGGCACGAAGTCTATTTTTCTTCCCCAATAATAAGATTTTTGGTGAAAGCCTAAAAAAAGCATTTGTCATCTTTGTTACAATGAAAATAATCACTTTTATATTCAATGATTTAGAGTTGCATACGAGAGAATAGGAAGTTTAACTACATTGTGCAAATCAAAGAACCCCAGATAAAATTTCTGTCCTGGGTTATGGGGGATAACACATAGGATGGGGTAAAATAAACACGATTTTTTGTGGATCAGAGTAAGTAAGGCTGGAAATAAAACAGAGGCTGTAAGTAGTTTCTCTATGAGTAGCGCACACATGTTTTCATCTCTGACCTAAAAAGTCTCTCCTAAGGAATGAAAAAAAATGACCTACGTCCTGTTTTTGTTTGTTTGTTTCTTTGTTTTTGCATCCTACTTCCTTAGCCACCTTACTTAATCATTTGATTAATTTCCCTTATTTAGGGATTCTTCCACCTGTTTATTTCCTTGGTAGGCTGTTTTTAACATAAAATATCAGTCTTTGTACATTCCTCAATTTGTTTTTATCAGGTTTGTAGTTATGTGACATAAAGAATTCGATCATGTTTTGGTAATCAATTAAATCTTTAACTATAAATGACACAAAACATCTCTGTTTAGGTAAAAGCCCAGGAGGAGGAAAGAAAAAAAAAAAAAACAGAAAAGGTGTTCAACAACTTCAAGATCAAAGATCAACAAATTGTGATCATAAAACTAATTTAAAACAACCTATCAGAAACTAAACGTTTAAGATAGATGATAACTAATTTAAAGTAACCTCTCCCACTTTAAATAGGTAACACTAAAGCAAAAGCTTACATAAATATCTTTATACTTACACCAAACACAGGAATCATTCAATGATTTTCACGCATCTTATTTTTCTAATCAAGGCATAATGCATTCCCTGAGCTTTTCCATAAATGGAATAATGAGCACCAAAAGCATGTATATAAAAAAAACAGATGTGGGCTGCTTTCTTTTCTGGTTAAAATCACCTGTGGATGTGTCACATACTGAGTATTTAAAGGATCTAAAAAGAAATGGTTATTTAAGCAGGATGTGAAACCAGTGTTACTAAGATATGAGCTTGCTGTATTGCTCAGCATTAAACAAGAAAAGGAACATAAAAAGAGAAAATATTAGAAGGGGTGGCATAGTGTGCTAATGTTGGTCAGTCTCCTGGAAAATAGAATTATTCATAGTCGCTCAACTCTGATAAAATAAAGGCTCCTGTGACAGGAAAATACCATTTGTAGTCCCAGAATTAGTAGGTTGAATTTTCTATACAGAGATAGGCTTTGTAGCGTTTACTTTTTAAAATTTTGCATCTTCTAAAAGTGATAGTAACAATGCATACATGGATAGATTTGTGTGTGTGTGTGTGTGTGTGTGTGTGCACCCACACACATGCGCATTTTCCCCTTAATTCTGAGATAAAAAATCATTTTATTGAGTTGCTGAGTGTGATAACAGTTAAAATCCATGAAAAACTATGGTAATTCTAAAATTAATATTAGACAGTTTTCATAAAATGATTCATATGTGTGGTAGCTTTCCAGTGACAAGTTTTAGTAAAGTTAATTATAAGAAAAAAATTGTTATTGAAATAATCAGAAAGATACAATTGATCAAATGAATATTAAACCTCATATTAGTTATATTTTGTCTTCTAATTTTTTTTATTAAAAGTTGTTTTTAACCTGCATATTGTTATGTTTCAAATATTATAATGAGATTATTTCATAATGAAAAATATTGTTGGAAATAAATAGTAGCTTCACCTCTAAAGAAAAACACATGTGGTTCACTATGGTATTTCAGAATATTTGAAAAAATATTCTTCATCCTTAATTTTGCATCTATTTTGAATATCAGTGTGAGAAATCAAGATATGATCTCTTAGTTCTACCTTAACTACTTTTATCAGATGCCGTACTTCAAAAGAGATCTAGAAGTGTCCTTCACAAGTCTGTCACCTCTCAGATGACATCTTAAACAGTTTTGCTATTATACCCAGAGCAATGTTTCTTTTTATTGGTAATTTGCATTTGGCACTCTATCAGGCATTGATTTTTCACTTCTGTTCCCAAAACAGCAGCAAGACCTGGAATGTATAAGTTGTGTTTGATATTTCATTTGGGAGTTTTCATATTATTTCATTGTCATTACAATCTATTTTTCAGAAGACTAGAGTTAATAGTTCAGAGTGAATCTAGGATCTTTAATGCTTTAATTTGGGAATGAAAGGCACTGTGGTAGTTAACTTGGTTTATGAAATAGAAAGGGGTTATCCAATCTTTTTGATTAATAAAACATCATTATATATCACAGAAACATTTAAAAACTAAATTTACATAAAAATTGTAGGACATTACAGAATAAAGGGATAAACATTAAATTCTGAAAAGTTATTTTTTCATTTTAAGTTTTCTTGATTTATAAGTTAAAATGTTTAATACATTGATAATGAGCTTGAGATAATGAGTATTAGTCCATGTTTAATCTGTACAGAGCTCCACATTATTAAAGCATGCCTAAAAAGTTTCCATAAAGATGTCAGTGGTCACAACACACAATTCATCACACAGTGTGACTGAGAAGTGTGACTGCATATATCTCCATAACCTCTGCAAACAAACATATATGATAGTGTCTAAGGCAAAATCAAGGAATAACTCATTTTATGAGTCAAACATCAAGAAAGTCTTTTTATTTCTATTGTAGGTAATTTAATCTATTCAGATTTAAGTGTATAGATGTCCAATATTTATTTTAAAATGTGCATTAATTAAAGGCTCAGACTAGATTTATAAGAAAGAACTTGGAAGCAAAAATGTATGTTAAGAAGGGCTGTTACTCTACTCAAGTCTTCTAAAAGAAGACTTCATAAACTAGATAGGATAGAAATAAAATGCTTTTTGAGTAGATGTTTTCGAATAGTGTTTATATATGTATTTCTAAAATCTCAGTGCTACCCTACTCCCACCTGCTTGGTAGAAATGTGTAAAATATTCTATAAAACACAAACAAACTTTAAAAAAAACCTGAATAAAATGACGTACAGTTCTGATTCCCATTAGAGTCCCTAATGATGCTCATTACAACCCTAACTGCATTTTAATGCTGGAGTATAATGCCTCTATTCATCATCGGAATGAAATACGGATGCTGACAATTGACGAAACTTAATAATAGAAGAGTTCACAAAACTCAAAACTCCCTGTGTATATTTTCAACTTGAAAGGAAATGTATGATGGATGTTGATCAGCTCCCAGAAAAGTGAAATGACACTTCTAAAAAGGGAAATAAAGATAAAGAATTCTAACGAGGTTAAGCGGCATCACTCGTTTTAGCAAATAGGTATTAGATAGCATTAAAGCCTTTCTGACAAAATTAAAAAGGAATAAAATTTCTAATTAAATTGTTTTTCATTTTAAGTAGGTTCTTATAAACCAAGTTTTAATAATCCTACATTCTCAGTCATCTTCTAATTTCTTTTAGAAGCCAGCTTTGTTTTTATTTGTAGCTGTGTGTGTATGTGTGTGTGTGTGTGTGTGTGTGTGTGTGTGAGAGAGAGAGAGAGAGAGGGAATAGGATTCTTCTTTTTTTTCTTTTTTTTGAGGAAAATAGCTTCTTTTTATATATTGGATCTTCAGTTTCGATACAGGATTCAGACAAGTGGACCAGTATAAGTCTCAGGCCAAGAGAAATCAAAAGGTTAGGAAAGATCAGCCACTCCGGAGGGATCGTTTGTTTGTATTCTGTTTTAACTACTGAAGAATTATGTCGAGATCCTATTACTAAGATGAGAGATATCGCATTTTCATTCTGTTATTATTAAAAAGTGAAATTTTAAAAAATGTTTTTGTTTATAAGTGGCAAATGTTCATCACAGACAAATTTGTAAATATAGAAGTTATTAAGAACAAAATAAACACCAGGCATGATCTCACATGCACAGATAACCTTTGCTGACATCTGGGAGTTCATCTTCCTCACATCTTGTGTTGGTATCAGGTCAATCTCCCTATTCTGTTTTGTGGTGTTTATTCTGCAGCATTATACTGGAAGTGAAATTTTCCTGTCCATGTGACAATTTTTAAAAGCCACACATACACTCAAAATATAAAACGGTCTATCTGCAAATTTGTCTTTACCAGGGCAATGTGCTTAATATGTAACTGGGCCTAAGAATTGTCTGAGACTGTAAGGTCTTTGGAAGTTTTAAAAATTCCTCTGTGAAAATATCTTGGCCTTGTCTGTTTTTGTGGGGTAATTTCTTCATTACCTTATTTTTTTTCGACACAAATTTGATTGTATAATCTTTTTGTGGGATAATTTTAATAAACTCAATTTCCTTAGAAAAATATTCATTCCATCTATGTTATCAAAACTATCTGAATAGGCCCATAAAGTAGTACCTTGTGATTAAAAAAAATGCTATTTAAATGGTCATTTTTCCTTTGTTATATCTTTATTCTCTGGATCTCTGGCTCACTCTATTTCTCTTTTCCTCACCAAATTAAATAGTAATTTAAATTTTATAAAGAATTTTAATATACAGATTTGTTCTTTCTTCATTCTTCAACCTTCTGATTTTTTTTTGATCATTTCCTTTCTTGTGCTTTCTTTCAATTTATTTTGTTATTCTATTTCTAGTTTCTCGAGTTAAGAATTTTACTCACTCATTTTCACTATTATTTTTAATGAGAAAACTACATAGAGCTATGAATTCTCCTTTGCACACTGTTTTAAATCCCATAAATCTTAATCGTTTTCAACATGCTATTTTAGTTGTATTGTCCCTTTCATTTAAGATTTTTAAATACAATCAATTTTTATTTGTGACTTGGTTCTTTGCAATTGTTCTTTCATAATTTATCTGTATTTTGTAATCCTCCAGTGACATATTAAGGTTATCAAAGACTAGAGCTCTTCATTTCTAATAATTTATAAGACCACTGTCAGTGATATAGGAAATTCAAATAGCCTTTGTTCATCAAGTAATTCTGAGTGATTCCAATAAAAAAATGCTTGGCTTGCTTTGGAAACGGGCTGCTATTTTGCTTTACGATAGCAATGTTTTTTATATAAGATAACCAATTTGGGTCGATTCCTTTTTTTCCTATTGTTTTTCTATGTAAAATATTTATTAAATTATAATATTTTGAAAGCTTCTGCAGTTCTTATATTATATTTGTATTTATATATTTTATTTATATCGTATGTGTTATATCAAGCTTGAAGAAATGTTATGTCTTATTTCCCTTTTTCTGTCTATATAATTTTTACATGTTTTTATTAAAAGGCATTCCAAGTCCATGAGTTAGCTCATTACTTATACCTGCCCCAACCCATGCAGTGAAAGGGCATTTGGTACTTAAAATAGATAGACTCAAACTTATAGAGTGTAAAAACAAGCTCTGGTATCAAAACTACATTTGTTGAATATTTTGTTTGTTGTTTACCTTGGTCCATAAAGATATACTATCTGTAAACACCCATACTATAGCATTTTCTTGAGCAATAAATTCAGTTAAAATGCAAAATACATAATATGACAATTAGAGATACAAAACACTTCAGTTGAAGTGATAGTTTGTTAGTCTGAAAACATTGATTATATTTTATTCAGTTATGGAACATGTCATTATAGTTACCTTGGCCTAAGGGTTACATATTCTACCTCATGTTTGTAATAACAGATATTTCCATCATTTGCCAAGTTACTGAAAATACGCTTAGATCACTGAAAAATACACAGCAGATATTTAACAAATTGCTACTAATAAAATGATATTAAAGGTAACATTTTTCTTCTAACATGTTACCTATAAAAGTGGCAGATACTGAAGTAATATCCAAGAAGGCAAATGATTCTGCTAATTGCATTAAAAAAATGTGAAATATAATTTGTTTATGAGAAAAGAGACACTGTAATTTTTCTTTTGTAGATTCCTTCATTTCCTGGACACAAAAGTTGCTAACCTGTTAAAAAATTTGGCTAGGTAAAAATAATTAGGGGAATTACATATGAAAATCTAATTTAGCATTTTGCATTAAAATCACCAGCAACATAATTTAAGAAAAGCCCATTAAAATTCACAACCTCTTAAAGTTTTTTATTTGAAGGTAGCATTTTTTTAGAACAGATTGTTCTTACAATTTTATCCATATTCCTGTTACACTTATTTCAATGAATATGTTTTTACTTCTTTATCTTCTTTGCCTAATTACTTTCAGATTTTAAGAGAGCTCTGTGATGTAGAACTTGATAATATACTGCAGATGCCTCCCATCTGACGATATTGTCCTGAGTGTACAGGCTTACTGGTTCTCAGCTCTTAAAGGGCAATGTTCTAACATCAAGTGCTCACTCTCGTGTACAATGACCGTGGAATGGAAGGATGGCTAAAATATTCATAATGATGTGTTATCTGCAAACAAATGCTCGTTTATAATTATATTTATTTATTTCTATATCATGCAAAACTCCTCTGCACAAAATAATATCAAAATAAAATAATGACGTTCAGATAGGAAATAGCACATGGAATTGATTCTAAACTTGTTAAATTAATTAAACAAGGAGGTCATTAGACTGAGGTGACTTTGATGCCACGTAGCTACAAAATAAACCAAAACCTAAGCCTAGGAATTGTCTAAGGTTAGGAAAGTGAAACCTAGAGAAAATCAATCACATAGAAACAGTTGGGCTTTAAGCTATAGCTAATCAGTAATTTCTTTGCTTTGTTTTTGCCCTTTCTCTAAAAAAGTCCCCC
>JAQQSQ010000995.1:0-13340 GCA_028627145.1 Eidolon dupreanum | reverse complement strand
GGGGTCCGACAGAAGCCCTCATGGCACAATGAATTTGGTTTGACGGTGGGAATATAGTATAGTGAGACCGTATTTTTTTTTTCCTGCCAGCAACCACATTTAAATTAAATTAAATTAAATTAATTATTTAATTTTTTAAATTGAAGAAATGATTTAAATTTTTTTCCCTGCCTACCTTCCTTCTCCCTCCTCCTCCCTCCCCTCGACTATTTTTTGAAATCATGCCAATGAAGTTGTTTATTCCAGTATATAGTTACAGATAAATATAAAATTATCTGGTCCTTCCCACAGTCCCTCTCACTGTCTTTCTCTCTGTATTCTTTACTCTATCTCTCTCACTCTCTCTCTCACTGTGTCTCTCTCACTGTGCCTGTCTCTCTCTGCCTCTGAGAGGAGACCACACTCTGTCTGTGGAGTGTTACCCCTTTACTAATAAAATTTCCTTTTGACTCTAAAAAAATAATAATAAATAAATAAATAAATAAATAAATAAAAGAAATTATCTATATGCAATTACATACTACTTGTCATATAGCTTGTGAAATACTGAACATTTGCTTGTAAGTATAGAATTTAATCACTATAGAAAAAATTCGATTAGCCAAAACCCACATGCCTTCAGTCATGAAGTAATCAGTGTGAAATGAGAAACATCTTAACGGAATAAATTGAAAAAAAAAAAAAGGATAAATTGATCTCATATTTCTTTTACATTTCTTTAAATTGACTTGCTAAAGTCTTTCAAAGCAAATGTAAAATAATTTGATAACAATTTCAATAAGCCCATACGAAAACACATAACTGATTTTTAACAAAGGTGCAAAAACAGTTCAATGGAGGGAAGATAGTGTTTTCAGCAAATGGTGCTGGAACAATTGGATATTCATAGGGAAAAAAATTAACCTTGAGCTAAACTCACACCTCATAAAAAAAAAAAATAGGAGAAAATCTTAAGGACCTAGGCCTAGGCAAAGAGTTCCATAAGAGAAAAAACTGATCAATTGTGCTTTATCAAAATTAAAAACTTTTGCTCTGCACAAGACCCAGTTAAGAGAGTGAAAAGCTATGCTACAGGTTGAGAGAAAATATTTGCAAACCACATTCCAATAAAGGAATAATGTCTGGATATATGAGGAATTCTCAAAACAACAGTAAAAAAACCAAATGATTCAAGTAGATAATGGGTAAAAGCCTCAAAGAGACATTTCACCAGAGAAGATATACAGATGGCAAATAAATACATAAAAAGGTGTGGGTTTGGGAGAAGCAAATTAAAACTACAGTGAGATGTTGTTACGCTACAACTACTAAAATAACTAAAATAAGAAATAGTGGCAACACCAAATGCTGGCAAAGATGTGGAAAAGCTGGAGCACTCAGACACTGCTGATGAGAATGTAAAATGGTACAGCCACTCTGGAAAACAGTCTGGCAGCTTCTTAAAAAATGAAACATGCAACTACTATACGATTGAGCAATTATACTCTTGGACATTTACAGACTTCCGTTAATCCAAAACCCGTACACGAGTGTTTGTAACAGCTTTATTTTTAATAGCCCCAAAAGGGAAACAACCCAGATTGTCCTTCAACATATTGAATGGTTAAACAAACTATGCTAGGTCTATACCATGAAATACTACCCAACAATAAAAAGAAACAAACTACTGGACCATGCAACCACCTGGACGAATCTCCAGAGAATTGTGAAGGAAAACCACCATTCCCAAAAGGCTATATACTATATGACTTCATTTATATAGCATTCTTGAAATGACAATATTCTGGAAATTAATCATCAGTCATAGAGAAGAGATTAGTGGTAGCCAGGGTTAAGGAAGGGTGAGGGAGGAGGGAGGAGGGAGGAGGTATGGCTATAAAAACTGCAACAAGAGGGAGACTTGTGGGATGAGAATATTCTGTACCCTGGCTGTATCAATGTGCTTCCACCATGATAAGTATCCTATAGTTTTGCAAAATGTTACCACGAGGAAAACTGGGTGAAGGGTTTAAGAGCTCCTTTTGTATTCTTTCTTACAGCAGCATGTGAGTTTACAATTAACTGAAAAAAAAGAAAGAAAAAGTTTAATTTTTAAAAAAACAAATGTATTTCTCAGATGGGCTAAAGTAAAGATTCAAGATACCAGTTTCTATTCAATTTACAGTCTCCTCAACTTTCTAGATTCTTTGAAATACCCTTTAAAATGAAAATTAAGCCAAATTAGATGTCAACACGGTGTTAATAGGTTGGTATTTTGCTTTGGTTCTAAGCTTGTTAACGCTGAAACTATCGGACTTGATAAAATACAGAAACAACAGGTTTCTTGGCTCTGCTCTGCTGTGAAATACACTATTCTAACTCTTGGCTTCATCTGCCAGTGAAGTAGTGGACCCGCAGGTAACCATCCTGGCCACGATCATTTCCAGATTCTCCTGCTCATGAAGGGTCTCCAAGGAACCAAATCAAAACAGGAACAGAAGCCAGGGAACGGTCACAGTGAGATCAGCTAAGAGGAGCATCTTAACACTCACAGTTTCTGCAACATTCTCTCCCTTTTCTGCTTCTCTGATCACCAATATTTAGCATGGTTTTAGTTAGCAAAATACATTGGAATCTGGCATTACTATGTCAGATAGATAAAGAAAGATAAGAAATATCAGATAAAGAAAGAACAGGAGGGGTACTTTGGTTTTAAAAATGCTAATTTCCTAGAGTAACTTTAACTTGAACAAAATTGAGCATGGTTTACACTTTCTGGATTTTAAAAAATCTATGTCCTTCTTCGGCCTATATTTAATAATAACTACTATATATTTGTTTGTCTGTAAACATTTGCAATAGTCAAGGCAATGCAACAAGGCATTCTCCAAGATTAACAAACTAATAAATTTCTATAAATTATATTGTTTAAAAGCTCTGATAATGATAAATCTCTCAGCCAGCACACAGTGGCTACCAAACTCAGAAGCTGATTTTTGAGCAGAATAAGACGCTTATCTCCAAAATGCCCACATGAAAGAAGTTTGTATTTCCCATATTTCATTGTATTCAAATACAATGGCTTCTAGATACTTGGGAGATATGCAGATAACAATTCCACCTTCAATATAATGGAATGCCTAACTTTGGTGGCTGAAAGAAGAGGTAAGAGTATTTTTAGAGATTTGAGTAGACCAAGGTTTCTTCGATATCCTGGAGATGGGCTTGGTCTGAACAAACCAGTAATTGAGTTGAAGAATGATTATTTTCATTAGTGAATAATTTTCCCCTTGCCGACACTATTTTTTTCTCAGTACAAGTTGCAAAAGCAACTTCTTTTAAATATATTTATCATCATAAAACTCAAAACCATGTAGAAAATTAAATGAGAATCACTTTTCTCTCAACCAAGCCACAATTACAATTTAGGAGAGTGAAGCTGGTAAAAAAAGGGTTAGCCTTCGCCTTCACTTGAGTTCTTCTCTCCTACAGCTGGAAAGTTTCAGTTTGCCTTCTGTCACTGCTTCTTTCTTTATTTATTTGGTTCTGGTTCATACCTTCATTGTGAATCAGTGCTGTTCTGATTTTAAGTTCCTTATTTGTCCCTATCCTGCTCCACCCACCCACTTCCTGCTACCCCTCTGGTATATTCTCCTCCTACATTCTCCTACCAGCCCTGGGTGAGTTTACTGCGGGAGAAAGTCACCTAGGGCTTGCTCACTCTTCCTGGTGCTCCTAGCAGCCTGGTCACAAGTCCTGAAACCCTCAGACTCTTGGAGAAGGGATCACAATGATGGTTCTCTTGAATGATGGTTCTCTTGAAGGCGGTGGTCAGAGGGTGTTAGAGGCAGGTGGGTCCAGCCTGGGGCAGGGCCCAAGGACAAGGAAATTACTGTCTTGATAAGTCTGACACATTTTAGACTGGTTCATCTTTTGTTTTTCTGTTTTCCTTTGGACTGCGAAATAGAAAAATTTTAAATGTGATTTATTTCACCAGCCATTGTGAGGTCAAAAAAAAATGCTGTCTTGAACACTTGTAGGTGAGAATTTTGTCTATGGAGCAAGAACTGACAAACAAGAGGTGAGATCGATTAAAATTGCAGACTTAGCCACTTGGGGGACTTATTTTCTATAGGATGGTCTTGGTGGAAACAAAGAGAATTACAACCTATTTAAACTGTCCAAGGAAAATCGAGAAAATGAGAACTACTTACTTTGAAAACAATCATTTCATATGATCATTAAGGCATCTTTATTCTCTCTCCCTCTAACACAAAGATGCTGAGGCTGAGATTCTCCAGGAATTTTCCATGAGCAACTATTCTGAATGGCCACAAAGGTGCAACTCAGAGGGCTGCCCCTAACAGCAGGTTCTCAGAGGACTCTTGAGATGCAGGAAGAAAACAGGAAAACTCCTATCTATATGTATGTAATCTCATCCTATCTAAATTACTAATCTGAGTATATTACATAAATACCTAATATCTGAGTACTATAGGAATACAAGTACAGTATTTACAAATAAATATAAATATGTCTATTACCTCTGAGTGCTCAATTTAAAAAAGATTAATGGAGTAGGCAATCAAAAAGCCTGAAGACCACTCTGCCAAAGGCAAAGAAAACCAGTCTTCTTCCATCAAGTCTATAGAAAGTGACTTGTGCTATATAACCAGAAAGTCCGGACTGGTGTTAGTGGCTGGCTGTTAACTCACTCACACATCACACCGCAACTCCTCAAGGATGGAATCACATTTTCTACGTTTTTTTTCCCCATGACCTAGCATAATCCTTGAAAGTGTAAGCGAATTGTTAATGAAAGGTAAACTGAATAGTGAGAGGGAACGGAGAGGAATAGAGAGAGAATGTTCTTAAGTTAGTTACCTTGAAATCAAATCTTATTCAGGCACTTGGCAGCTGGGTGCCTTCAGGCAAGTTAATTAACCTCTCTGTGCTTTGCTTTGCTCAACAATATGGTGAGAATAATGTTAATGCCTTCCTCATAAGTAGCGAGGAGTAATTATGAGGATACATACAAAAGGCTGAGAACCAGTGCCTGGTACTTAGGAAATATTTCCAAAGCAGGATTTCTTCTCCAGGGCAGTGGTCTTCAGCATTTTTGACTATGAACTAGATCAATTAAAAGGAAAAAAAGAAAAAAAAAGGCATTCGGCTTCTATAAATATATACATTATTTATATATTATTTATATACTCTTATCTATATATTCTTTCTGTTAATTCACACCTATAAACTACATTGGAATTTGCAAACCCAAGGATTTTCAGATATTTCCGAAAGAAGAAGTTGATAGATGTTTATGATTTTTAGCAGATGCGTATTCCCAGTGGTCACTAGACCTACCTGAGTTGAGGCCTCCGTGTTTCTCACGTCACAGTTGGGCGACAGCCACGCTCTGCAAGGCTGCTGCGCCGTTTAGTTTCCGAACAAGCTGGGATCAAGCTCTCAGAGGCAGATGTATGAGTACGGAACGAGCTCATTAAATGCCAGGCAGAGCCACAGAACAATTTTACAACAAAGATGTTGCTGCCAAGAGGACCTGTGCGGTGACCACAGAGGCAGGACCAGCTGTGATAATCTCACACGCAAGTAAAACCCGGGAGATGCTCGATTCAGAGCCATTTAAATTGGACTGTAGATTAAATAGCTTTTGTCTTATACACGGGGGCTGTTTGAGAGGCTCCCAAATTTTATCAGATAACGCTAGAACAATATCTATTTTCAGGCCTAATAGTGGCGTGCAAACATATATAAATTTAAATACGGAATTTTAATGCAGAATAGTCTTAGGGACTGAGGGTTTGGGGAAGGCACGAACAGCACCCAGGAAGGTAAACAGCCCACTGTGGAAGGAGTGAGGTGGCAAGAGAGGCCACATAGAAGATGACAGTTTGTTTCATACACATGGAATTGCAAAGCACTATAAATGCAGTAACTAAAATAAATATTTGTAAAGGACACAATCAATTGGCTTAAAGTTGTTAAGAGTAGGTCTCTCAGATCTACGTGGAAATTTGTACCATGCTAAGAATTGGGAGAACCAAAATTTTAAACCTCAGAAGCCCTGTCCTTTCATTAAAGAAGTACATTATGCCATAGCCACCTTTTCTATGTGAGATTTCAATCACATTCACCGTTAATTTAGCAAAGTCAATGATTCTAAGGTATGACCTTTTTTTCGGCGCTGTCATCTTTAAGAATAGGCGGCCCCCACTTTTTAGTTCTCATAGCAAAATTAAATAGATCTTTTTATGTTAACCTGTCATTTTAATTCGTAAATGTTGAAATTTGTATTTTTGTCTCACGTTTCATCATTGTGTCCTCCACTGTCCCCACTGCCCCCACTGTCCTCTGTGCACTGCGTGTGGACCACCGTGGTCACCCATCCACCAAAGGAGGCTTGTGCCTCTGTGTGTGTATGTGTGTTTCCAGGTAACGTCTCCACAGGCGAAAACGGTTAAAACACTGGACAATAATCGCTTTGCGTTTCCAAAGTTTTAGTCCCAAACAGAGCATTGTCTGCCCCTCCTTGCCATAATTCTCCAACTCATCCATTCGGTCACCCGTTCCCCTTTCCTCCAGCATCCTACTAGCTGCAGATGACAGAGGCTGCTATTCGAACACTAGCCTGACGCCATTCCACGGGCTCCGCTGACAGTACCCTTCCCTCCGGCCCCTAGCACATCTTAATTCTCTTCCTCTGTTGACTTTTCCTTTTATACAAATGTTTAAATCTATGTTAGATTTAAAAGTAAACAACCACTCAACTTTGCTCAACGCCCTTAGAGGCTGCCTTTCTTTCACAATCAAGTTTCTTGGAGGAATGGTCTACAGAGCACACTGGACTTCACCTTACGCTCCATCGTTTCTCAACCCTCTGCCATCTGGCATCTGTCCCCACCACTCCGGCAGGCTGCTGTCTGCTTGTCCTGGTCACCACCGTGCCTCAGCCTCTATCTCTGTTCCCGTCCTGCAATTTGACACTGTGGACCAAAGCAGCCTCCCAGCTTTAACTTTTTCTCAGGCCACTGGCCTTTGGTCTCTGGCAGACGTACTTCTCTCCTTCAATGTGCTGGCTCCTCAAGACCCTGTCCAGCCGTCTCCTGTTCTTTCCTCGCCTCGTCTCATACTGTCTCCTTCCTCAGTGCGTTCGGCCCATTCACAGATTCAGCGGCCACGTATCTGCGGAGGATGTCCAAATGTGTCCCCTAGCCCAGTCTCTTTCTGGGACCCAGAACAGACTGCCCAACTGCCCTTTTTGTCCATCGACAAGTACTGCAAGATAAACTCAGCTTTTTTTCCTAAGAACTCACTCCTTTTCTCTTTTCATATCTTGCTAGTTCATCAAACTAGAAAGCTTCAAATTATGCAAAATTCCACCATGTCCCTCATTCCCCTGGCCAGTAGCCAAACTGGATTAATTCCGCTTCCCACAAGGTTTTGGTGCTTGTTCCTCTCCACGCATTTTCGCTGCTGCAGCCCTTATCATTTAGACCTCATTACTCTCCCTTGTTATTTTGTCCTATTTTACATCTTCAGCGCAGACAGTTTGACATGTGTATGTTTGTGCAAGCTAACTTTAACCTGCATGCTAGGAGTGGTTAGTTGACTTTTACGAGACCCCTGATCATAATGTTATTCAAGCCTTTCAAAGGAATGAAATCCTGATACATGCTACAATATGAATGAACCTTGAAAACATTATGCTAAGTGAGATAAGCCAGACACACACACACACACAAAAACACATACTGCATGATTCCACTTATATGAAGGTTTTAGAATAGTCAAGTTCACAGAGACGGAAAGCAGAGTGGTAATTGTCAGGGGCTGGGTGAGCAGAATCGAGGGATGTTGTTTACAGATGGGTACCGAGTTTCAGTTTGGGATGATGAAAAGTTCTGACAACGGATAGAGGTGATGGTTGTACGACACTGTGAAATACTGAATGCCACTGAACAGTTAAAAATGATTAAAACGGTCAATTGCATTTGTATATTTTACCACAATTTTAAAAAGTGGAAAAAATAATAATAATAAAAAAAACCTTAATTAAAAGTCCGCCCACAGAAGGCATTTTAAACATAGCACTTAATCTGCACCAGAGGATTTACTGATTAGCATAAGGGATGTTACAGATCACTTTTAATTGGTAAATGGGGTGATCGGGACAAGCGGCTGCTGAAAGAGTGACGCAGGCACGTCCCCTCTTGGATGAGTGGGTGTGAGAATCCGGTGGAACCCTTGGCCCGGCACCTTCAGAATGGCTGGGTCCGGAAATCCCAGAAATCTCCCCTCGTTCCCTTAGGACTGTTGCCGCGCTGCCCTGAGGACATTGTCACATTTGCCATGTTGAAGGACTCTGTCCTTTGAGTTGTCTCAGCCCCCAGTGGGCAGAGAACTAGGACTTCATGGTGCTCACGCAACACACTGTGCGAGTGTCTCCCTCCTGCTTGCTCCCGAACATTCGGGGCAGTTGTAGAAACTGCTTTGATTGAAGGGACTTGTGGGGTGGGGGTGGGGAGGACATATAGCTCTGGGTGTCTCTAATCTTTAGAGGTTGCTGACTTTCTCCTGGAATCTTCCTAAAATACAAATCAGGTCATGTCAACTCCTTACTCAAAGTTCTTGAGTGGACCCCCTTCCATTCCCTCCACCCCGCTCCATGCAGGGTGAAGTCCCAGCTCCCAGCCTGGCACACAGGCCTTTTCAGATTGGCCCCCGCCTTCTTCTCCCTCCTCTTCCCGTCCTCGCTCTTCACCCCATCGGAGCAGACTCTGACCTGCCCTCGTCCTTCCCACCTTCACGCATCTGCACATCTCCTCTATTCCGCCCCCAGAGGTCTTCTTCTCACTACTCGCTGGCTTTTGCTTCAGGGAACACAGCTGGATTCAGGGGCACTGAGTCCTGGCCTAGATGACAGCATCTGCGCCCGGAATTTAACCTTTTTTCACAATACTTTCAGCATCAGTGAAATCACCCAATTGGCATCCAGACAAAGTCGAAGTCGACACAACTGAGAGAAACAGAGACAACTGCTCCAACCCGACCGAGGCTCTTCTTAGGAGTTTAGTAAAATTGGCAATGTGAGTAAGCTACACTTTTGGTTTCTGATTTAATGACAGCAGAAGGAAGGGTCCAGAATAGAACCTTGAGGAAGTCGATACTAATATTCTTACAGTACTTGGGTTTGTAGCGGATTTCCAATCAGAAAGCAAGGGACGTTTCTCAATAAAGCTACACGTGAGAACAAAAGGTGCCTTGTCTCACGAACATCCCCCAGCTGTGCTGAGTCAAGGCATCCTCACCTGATCCTCTGGAAACACCACCTGTGGCCGGCAAGCTGATTTGCCAGTGAGACAGAGAAGTGCAGAGCAGAAGCACTGGCAGGGGCGTAATCAGACTGCATGGTTAGCTGGGGTCTTTGGGAAGGGAGGGTGAAGCGGGCACCAGCCAGGGGAAAGCTCACTGAGAACAAGGGCAGGATGCAGAGAAGGAGCAGAAAATAAACCTGAACTCAGTCTCAATTGCAGTTAAGTGTCAGCCACCGGAAAGCAACTTAAAACAAAAGGCAACCAACCACCTCATCTGCCAGTGCCTGCAGGCTCTTATGCCCAAGCCCTGCTGTGTACCTATTCTTAGTCATGGTTTTTCCCAGCCCGATCTGGAGTAGAAGTTAAAAGACTTCTATTTCTTGATTTTTACTTTTTGCTCTGCAGTCTCTGTTAGTGTATGTTCTGGTTATAATAAAATACAGCTAATTAGTGTAAGCAAAAGCTTATGGTAAACTGGCAAAGCATTGTCATTAATAAGACTAGCCGAGGTTAAATAGAGGTCAAAACTGGCTTTCTTTGCTTCAGAAAGTCTTAACTCTTTTTCCTACTGATTACTCTAGTCATGAGATTTTTTGGTTTGTTTGTTTATTTGTTTGTTTGTTTTAAGCCTCTTGAATTCAAACCGGGGCAAGCTTTATTTCTTTCAAATATAGACAGTAACTGGGACTCACATCTACCATCGAAGCCTCACTGTGTGTCTTCGATGACTACAGATGCTTTTCTCAGATAATGTAATTTCTAAACCAAAATGTCCCCAAACCAATAGGAATGTTTATCCTTAGCTGAATTAATTATGGCCCCAGTAACCTTGTTTGTGCTTTCATTTGTGGAAAGGATTCTGTCTTCAGCGACGCTAGCTGCGGCATCCTCCTTGTCAGGTTGGTATGTCTCACTAAGATGCGCTGGAGAGCAAAAAGAGGAATTGCAAATATGAGAGAGGGCACCTGAGTCTTAAGAGTTGGCAGGTGGGTACAACGACTGTAGTAGTCTTTGTGGAGGGAGAGATAATGGACGTGTCACCTTATGACCACAGCCTTGGATGTCAGACAGACCCAGCTCTACCTTTGTGTGACTTCGGAAGAATTATGACTGTCTCAAAATCTTCCTTTTCTGTTTTATTACGTGTGAAATGGGGACATAAAACTCAGTTTACACAAGACTGTTAAAAGGATCTTTCGTGAGATAAAAGATGCAGAGCATTAAATAAACGTTGGTCATTGTTAGTGTTCCAATACTAGCTTCCATACTTAGCAACTCTGAAAGGTTGGCAAAGTTTCTGGAACCTGACTCTTCCTTTGTAAAATGGGGCTGTTAACACCTACTTCTTCATAGAATTATGATGAGAATAAAAGAACAGAGTGTGTGTGTATGGAGTACATTATACAGAGCATGCGATTAACCCCTAGTGCCCCTTGTTACCCCTAGCTCCTGGGTGAGCTTGGAATTAGACAGAAATCTGCCTACTAATTGTTTAGTTTTACCTCATACAGGTAGCCATTGTATTTGGCACTTATGGAACCCTAGCCATGGAATAATTTAAAACATCATTTTTCTTATAATGTGTTTTGGTGATATTCATGAAGTTAGAACATCATGTATTCATTCATTCCTCAGACTGGAACAATCTACTCACAGACCTGTGTTAAACACTGAAAAGATTTAGAACAGCAGTAGCTTCTGCTCTCTGAGAGTTTGCAGTCTGTGGGGAAACAGCAAGATGAGCAGAGGATTGCAGTACAGGGAGGTGGAGATAGGCTGGGATCCAATGGTTTCTGAGAAAGGACCTTCCACATAGGCCAGGTGGATCAGGGAAGGTGGGCCCGAGCAGGTTACAGGCTGAATCTAGAAAGGTAACCGGATGACAGGTGGTACTGACTAGCCATATAGACATTAGGGATGTTGACAAAAAGAGTGCTATATAAATCATAAATTCCTAACTGGGCAGGTCATGGTGGGTAGTCACACCCCAGGCCTATAACTTCTTTAGTGAAAGGTTTTTAAGCCAGCCCTCTGCATTGTTCTTGTGCGTCTAGGTTAACACACTTTTGAAATAAGCATAACCACCCACAAGAAAGCACATCATCTTAACTATTCGGCCTTGCTTTCTCCCACTTTCATCTTATATTCTTTATTTTCCCTCCTTAATTTCAAATGCACAAAAGGAACCACAAAACTATTATTCTCTGAAGCATTTGAGATCTTGCCTCCTGGTAATCGTTGTCAGTGTTGGCTCAAATAAACTCATAAAAATTCTCTGCAGGTTTGGACATTTCTTATGTCTACAGGGGGAATAATATCAAAGGCATCCACAGAGGGAAGAGTACGGGCAAAGGCACTAGGAAATGAAAGAGAGCTTGGTGTGTCCAAGGAACTTTGCACAGTTCAGCAAGACTGGAACGTGCTGTGTGTGTTCTGGGGATGTTTGCGGAGGGGAGGGCTAAATACGGTGTTCCAGGGTTGGCCCCCAGAGGCAAACTAGGGTCAGATCATAACAGATCTTATGAGGCACTAAAACACTTTCAGATGGCCTTTAGGGAGTCATTGAAGGGTTATTGGTTTGGGGGTTTTTCTTCTTTTGCATCTGTAAGATTTATTAAGGCATATATCGCATTAATTAAATATAAAAACAAATAGGATTTTCAGTATATGTGTTAATTTTATTTTTTTAAATTATCATTTCCAAAATTGATCTCTTTGGAGGCGTATAGTGCTATAAATTTCAACACACGTACAGTTTTGTGTAACTATCACCACGATCAGGATATAGAACAGTTCTATGGCACATCCACCAAAATCCCTTCTGCTACTCCTTTGTAGTCATACCCTTCCCCCGCCCCAACCACTGCAACTTCTGATGTGTTCTCCATCACTATAGTTTCCTCTTTTTGAGAATGTTATATAAATGGAGTTACATAGTATGTAAACTTCTGAGACTTCTTTTCTCAGTCCAATGCCTTTGAGATTCCTTTAAGCCGTGGTATTTATCAGAACTTTCTCCTGTTGATTACTGGGTAGTGTTCTGCCGTATGGTCACACCACAGTTTACTCATTCCCCCATAGAAAGTCATTCATCAAAGGGTGTTTTAGCTGTCAGAAGAGATGGGAAGAGAGCTGGACAGAAGACTTGTCGAACATCTGTTTCAAGAAACTAAGACAGTAGCCCTGAGGCCAGAATAAAAGGGCATAGGTAGAGAGATTTCCATGAGGAGGAATGGATAGGACATAAATGACTAATTAGATATAAGCTGGAGGGAGAAAGAAAAGTCTAGGGTGAAGCTCAGGTTTCCAGTTTGAAAGATAAGTGGGATGACCATATAGAGAATTCAGAAAGAGGAGCCTGATGCAAATCAGTTTGGAGACCCAGATTTGACCTCGCTGCGCAAGCCCTTCATGGAAGGATAAAAATATGTAAAGCACCTGACACATAGCAGAGGCTTGATGAAGGACAGATCATTGGAAACCGAGTGTGTCCCAGGCACTGGGCTAGTGCTATAGGCGCAAAGATGACAAAGACACAGTCAGGGGCCCCAAAGAGTCAGATCTGTGAACAGTTGTTTTAATACAATTATGAGAAGTGCTACACTGGAGGTATGCACTGGACATTTCCAGAGTACACAGGAAGGACCCTTAGCTGAGCTTGGGCTATCAGAGATGGCTTCCTAGAGGAGGAAGTGGCTTAACTTGATGCAAAATCTTTCCTTTGAGGAAAAATCTCTGTCCTCCAGACAGAACCACTTACAATGCAAATATTAACTGGAAGAAACAAGAGTTTTAACTGGCTGGCATTAGTAGCATACTGGTCTGCATTAGATAACCAGTTTGAGTGGAGAATGGGATGAAGGCCCACCACATGTGGGAGCAGGGGCTGCTGAGTGATCTAATTTGGGAAAGCTGACTAAGCTACTAGAATCACCTAGGAGCCTTTTAAAAATTCAGATACCCAAGCCTTACCACAGATCAAAGTCATGGACTCTTTGGGCATAAAGCATTAAAAACAAAAGAAAA
>JAQQSQ010000994.1:0-13340 GCA_028627145.1 Eidolon dupreanum | reverse complement strand
CACCAAAAGTGCAGACGTTTCCTACTCGCGGAAGGTTCAAAGCGGCGGTTCCTGACGGCAAGCAGCGCGGCATTCAGGGCGACCCCATCTGTGGCTCCACCTGCCTCCGCCCGTGGCTTCCAAGGTCACCACACCTGTCTGCGTCAGCAGGCCATTCCTGCACATCAAGGAGCCTTGAGGGTCGTGCAGGGGACCAGGTCTGGGGACCGGGCCGGGCAATGCTGCAGCTCACTCTAGTCACATTTCACTGACTGGGACTCAGTCTCGAGGCCCCTTCAAATTGCAAAGGAGGCTGGGAAATGTAGTCTAGCTGCGGGCCCAGCCGGGGGAGGACGTGGGTTTGATGAACTGAGTGGCCAGGCTGTCTGGGCCACAGCAGCTGAAGAAAGGTGAGGGTCTAGTAAGTGTGAGCTGACAGCACTCTTTAAAACGCTGCCTTCGTTATTTTCATTAATCCTACGACTCCCGCCCTGGGGATTAAGCTAAATAGGAAGGATCGTTCACATTTTATAGGTAAAGAAACTCACATTCAGAGAAGGGCAGTGACTTGCCCACAACCACATAGCTGCTGAGTGGGACTATAGCGCAGGACTTACCAGGATGTCACATTGTTGCTTCTGGCTACAGATGACAGGGGGAAGGGGAGGGATCCTGGAGCCAGATCCTGGAACCAGAGGTCCACCACTTGCCTCTGTGTTTTAGGCGTCCCGGGTGTCAGGGTGGCTAGTTGTTGGGCACAAATCGAGGCAGCAGGTCTGGATCAGCCTCGCCCTGGGAGAGCTGACTGGTCACTGCCCGATGTGCTAGGTAGCGTTGTGGGTTCCACAGGCAGAGCCTGGGGGCAAAATCCAGGTAGGGTTCACCTGATGAGCTAGCTCTGCAGCGCCTGTCCCTGAGGTACGACTTTGTGCCAGGGCCCTGGCCTCACGCCCCAGCATTCTTACCAGGACACGTATAGGAAGGGGCTTTCCATTCTGTTTTTGTAGGTAAGTGATGGTGATGATGATGATGATGATGGTGATGAAGATGGTAGTGGCGGTGAGGGTGGTGATGATGGTGATGGTGGTGATGGTGGGGATGGTGGTGGTGATGATAGTGATGGTGATGGTGATGGTGGTGATGGTGGTGATGGTGGTGGTGATGATAGTGATGGTGATGGTGATGGTGGTGATGGTGGTGATGGTGGTGGTGATGGTGGTGGTGATGATAGTGATGGTGATGGTGATGGTGGTGATGATGGTGATGGTGATGGTGGTGGTGATGATGATGGTGGTGGTGATGGTGGTGGTGGTGATGGTGGTGATGATGGTGGTGGTGGTGATGGTGATGGTGATGGTGATGGTGATGGTGGTGGTGGTGATGGTGATGATGATGATGGTCATGGTGATGGTGATGGTGATGGTGATGATGGTGGTAGTAGTGATGATGATGATGTCATCTGACATTATTGAACATTATTCAAGCTCTGCAGGTGGATTCTCTTTAACTTTCATAATAACTCTACAAAGAATGGATTCCTTATTGCTTCCATTTGACAGAGAAGGAAATTGAGGCTCGGGCCGGTAAGTGATTCACCCAGCGTCACAGAGCACGTAGAGGATGCACCCAGGGCTCACACTCCCGAGTCTGACTCAAGCTCTGCACCCGCTGTGTCCTCCGCCGCAGGCCGCGAACCCCTCCAGGACAGAGCCGCCGTCTGAGCCACCGCTGCAGCCCGGGCTCCGAGCCCGGGGCCTGCACACGGTGGGTGGTCGGGGAAGGTCGGAGAGGAATGGCTTGGGCACGAGGGTTTGTGCAGATGTAAAAGTCACCTGCACATTAACGCATCACCTTTACAGGCAGTAAGTATACCCACTGATTTTAAATGCTGTGGATAAAGGAACGAATTCACGCAATTATTGGGCCACCCAGGACACTTGTCCAGCTCTTCCTGGAAAAATCATTTCTGGGACGTCCCCACTGTCCATTTTCCAACCAGCCAGCCCTCCCAGAGGTGGCTGCCCCAGCTCAGCCCAGGCCCCCGTGGACCAAGGGGCCCTGGCTGCTCCCCAGGTCAAACCCACTAGTGGGCGAGGACCCCGTGAGCTCTGAGGTAAGGAAGGCCTGTGGTGCCCTGTGCCTCAGCAGCCCAGGTCTTACAAGGAAGGAGGCCGTGGGGACGGGGACTGGAGGAGGGGAGGTGGCAGCTCTGATCCGTTGCCAAAAGGGAGGGGAGGAGGAACACTCTTTTCTCTAGACAAGCTGTTCGCTTACCAGCTTTTTGCTTTTGGTAAAAAGAAAAAAAAAATATTCCTAGTGCCATCTGTTCCCAGAGCTGGGCCGGTGTGGGGCCTGGGGCTCCCCGCAGCTCAGGCAGCCAGACCCAGTTTCAGAATCCGAGACAGCTGCCCCCTGGATTATCTTGGGAAGCACCCGGCCTTCGAGGCGTTTCCCGGCACTCCGCGGCTGTTTGCACACCCGGCCCGCGCCCGCCAGCTCCTGCTCGGCCCTGGACGCCTTCCCGTTCAGCCCACTATAAATACCCTGCTTCCTACTCCTGCGGCAGCTTCCAGGGGAGTCAGATTTCCCAGGGCGGAGGAGAGGGAGAGGGAGTGTGAGGGCGATGGATGATGGCAAGCCGAACGGAGAGCGGGGGCTCCCTGTCCCCCCGCTTCTCCGGCTCCTTTGTGGGAACCACACCCTCCACCCACCCCCAGGCACCAAGTCCCACAGGTGTCCACCCCGTCCCAGGGCCCACCCCTCCTCCACTCTCTCGCCAAGGGTGTCCCCACTTTGTTGAGTGACAACTTCCCAGGGTGGAGGGACGGGGGCATCTCGGGCAGGGACCTGGAGAGAGCGCAGGGCTTGCGGCTTGGAGAGGTTTGGGTGGGGTGGGAGGGAACGTGGTCAGCGAGAAGGCCACAGAGCCAGGACGCCGGGAGGACCCTCTCCAGAGGCAGGGTGGGGCCACTAATCGACCACAAAGGTTTCTTCTTCGTGACGTGGGCAAAGCTAACGGCTTTACCATGGGGGTGGGCCTGAGCCTCGCTTTCTCTGGCAAGTAGCTGAGCTAACGCCCCCGAGTGTCTTGGAAGCATGGTTCTGTAGCCATGTAGGACTCCTACCCCTGGACGGTGGTGATCTGGGGCCCTCACCCCGAGGGAGAGGCAGGCGGGGGGCAGCAGCTGCGTGTGGGCAGGCTGGGGCCTCTGGCCATCAGCCCTGACACCTGGGGGCCCCTCCTGCCCCCGAATCAGACCCTCAAGCCCGAGAGACGGTCACAGAGATGAGAGGCCGAGCAGCTCCCATGCCCGGTGCCGTGGAGAGCGAGGCTGCTTTAGGGGTCAGCTCACATTTGTGCATATTTAAGCCCCATTCCCAGGACTCCAGCAGGCTCCCCAAATCCCTCCCAGAAATACATTTGTTAAAATAAACTGAGCAAGGCCAGAGGTCGGCTCAAAATGGATCCACGCCTAGTGGGTTCAGAGATATTCAGACAGATGGAAGCAGGAGAAGGTGGGGGCGGCCTCCCACTGGGCAGCTTTTTGGGGCAGTGACAGTTAGTCTGGGGAGGCTCGAGGCGTCCCGTCCGGTTAATCGGGGAGGCGCGGGGCGTCCGGTCCGGTTAATCGGGGAGGCGCGGGGCGTCCGGTCCAGTCACTCCGGGGAGGCGCGGGGCGTCCGGTCCGTGTTTCCCTGCGGCTTGTACTTGCGGAACAGGCTGTAGAGGACCCGCAGTGTGCTCTTGGCATCCTTGTTCACGATGTCTGTGGCCGGGTGAGGACGGGGAAGCCCGGCAGGCCCGGGCGGAGGAGGTGGTGACCAGCGGCCCCAGTTTGCCGGGGCCGAGGGGTTTCCTGAGCTGGCGTCGGTGCTAACTCGGGGAGCCCCTGGTCATGTCGGGCCCTCCTCCCTCCCCTGCCGACCGGCCTCCTCCCACCGCGCTCCGCAGTGCAGCACGTCCCCCAGGCCTCACCTCGCTGGACAGCCCGCCCCCGGGACCTGGCCCCCCAGGATCTCCCCAGGAGCCCTCCACCACAGGCGGGTGGAAACCGGGGGCCGGCGCCCCCCCACAGGAAGCCTCAGCCGACACTCGTGACCCACTCACGCCGAGCAGGAGAAGCACACCCACACCCTGCGACCTCACGCCGACACACGCTGGGCCCCACGCCCGGGCTGGCCGCCAGGGGACAGGGCTGCACTCACCTTCGGGGCTGACGGGGTGGTCGAGCAGGCCTTCGTCCCTCAGCAGCCCCAGGGCCAGAGTCACGTTGTGCAGCTGCCGGGACAAGAGCCCATCAGATGTGGGCAGAATGAGGCAGCCCCAACCCAGGCCCCGGTCTCCACGTGCTAGGCCCGCCCGCCATCCGTGTGTCCACCACGCTGCAAGATGCCGCCTCTAGTGGGGAGCGTTGTCACTGAGGCGGGCTCCCTGCCTGGGGGTCAGCAAAGCCTTCCCGGTGCAGGTGACACCTGGAGCAAGTCCTGCCAGGGGAGGGGACTTAGCCAGGAATGGGAGCGTGGGTCCATCCCGGCCTCTTCCGTTGCAGCCCCTGACCCTGCGGGTGACAGACCCCCTAACAACCAGCTGAGTTCCGTGGGCAAAGCACAGACGAGGAAACTGAGGCTCCGAGTGGCCGAGGGGCTCATCCAAACACGTGAGACAGAAAGTGCTGGAACCTGGTCTGTCTCACTGTCATGCCCGTGCAAAGCAGGCTGGAGGCCAGAGCCGCTGCCCCTACTCAGGACCCCCACCCCCGAGCCGGTCACTGTGTGACCTCTGGGTGGGGGGCCCTGTCAGCCCTCCGTGGGGGGGTCACCCCCTTTCCACATCTAGTCTTTCCCTTGGCCTCAGATGCAACCAAAGAGACCCCGCCCTTCCACGGTAGGAAGAGAGGCTGTAGGGTGAAGAGGGCCAAGCGAGCTCTAGAGCTGGCTGAGCCCTAGCTTACTGTGACCTCAAGCAGGTCCTTCCGTCAATGGTCTCAGCCTCCCAAAAACCCACGGTAGGGGCTAGATGTCCCAGAGCAGTGGCTAGCTATGCCAGCCATCCCAGTCTCTCTTCCGGCTTCCAACAGGCCAGGCAGTTCCCATGGCAACCCCATCAGGGTCCCGGAGGCCCGACTGGCAGAGCAGTGGATGAGCAAAACCCACGCACGGAGGCCAGCCCTGCCCAGGCCACCTCCGGTCACCTCCTAGTGGGTCTGGGTAGGAGGATTCTTGAGACCTGGGTTGGATGTCTGCGCACCAAGCCCCACCAGGTTGCAAGTCACAAGTCAGACAAGCCACATGTCCTGGCTGGGCCTCAGTTTCCTTCTCTGTGCCATGGGAATAGCCCATCTTCCAGGCTGCCTCTCCTAGGCTGCCAAGTGGGTTAAAGGTGATGATGGACAAGAAAGGAAGCCACAAAGCAAGATTCGAAGGTGGGATGGTGAAGGCACAGCAGGCGCCTGGCCGCGGTCAGCTCGCCCTGGTAGGAAGGCTTAAAGCCCCCCGGGAAAGCACGCTCCCTGAGGGAGCAAGGGTGTGGGTCACAGTCCTGGGTCACGAGCCCTGGGCAGGGTCCTTCTCCCCTGGGGAGGAGCGTCAAGACAGAGCAGCTGAGCGGGGGGCAGGTCCAGGATGCGAGAGAGAGTGGGGGCCCCCACCCGGCACGGCCGGCCCTGCAATAGTCAAGAAGACACAAGGACTGTCACAGCGAGCCAACGCTCCCAGGTGGGGGACGCCTCCAGGGGTGGAAGGAAGTCTCAGAGAGAGCCAATTAGAGGTCCGCCACTCCTTGCTGTCACTGTGTCCCCAAATCTCCCCCCACCCCCAGCCCCCACCACCCTGGACCAGAATATCCTGGAAAGGGAAGGTTGCAGTTGTTGCTATTTTTCACATTCTCATCATGAACTCTCTTCGCAGGACACACAGAAAGTAAACGTCAGGACGAGGAGCCCCTCAGATGGGCTGCTCAGCACCACACCCGCCCGCCTCGCAGCCCTGCCCGATGACGCCCTCGCTCCGTAAGCCAGCATTTCCCGAAGCACGATCCAGGGGAGAGGGGGAGAAAGTGGCTGCGACCTAAAGGCACTTTAGGTCACAAGGCCCTGGGAAATGTCAGCTTGGACAGAGGAGTATGAGCCGCCTCCCCCGCAGGACTTCTCAGAGCCTTGACTATGGTATGACGGACATGTCATGAACTTTCAAGACGGCGCACATTTTCCCAAGTTATTTGACCACAGAGTCCAGTTAGCACAGAGTATCTCACGGGACCAGTGTTTTAGAAACACTTCATTCGTTCGCTTATTTTGAAAATATTAATTGAGCAGCTGCTATGCATCAGCCACACAACGGGAGCAAAAAGAGGCCCACTCCTGCCCTGTGGAGTTTGTGCTTTGAGAATTGCTGCTGCCAACACTATAGAAATGGCCACACTTGCTTCTATTTGAGACACTTCTCAATGATGCTCAGTCTGAACCAGGAGGAGCTGCCCCAGGCTCCAGAACTATCTCACCATGCTCTGCCCAAAATATCATCATTTTTTTTTTCTGTGCATGGTCTGAGATGATGAAAGTAAAACTCCCACATTCCCTGGCGCTGAGGGGAGGTTACGACCCAGGAGGATGCATTGCAGCCCTCCGGGGAGAAATAATTGCTTGTGGGAGGGAGCAGAAGGTTCCCGGCTCTGGCGTTTTGAATTCCATAGCGCAGACGATGGCCACCCTCCCTCCATCCCTGACTCCCCTTCCCGCAACGAAAGGCAATCTCACCAACATGCCGCTGGCAAGGAAGGTCCGAGAATGACCAACCCAATTCCGAGAGGCCACTCTGCCAAGAAAACGGTTCCTCGGGTGTCCCTCCTTCAGAGAGGGCTGTAGGCCCTGCCCTCTTCAGCTAATGACCCCGTCAGCATTTTTTATGATACATTCCTGCAGCTGAGGTTTCCGCCAATATACCGTAAAAAATTCACTCCTGGGATCTGAGCTCGGAGGCTGCCTCTTTTATCCCCCAGCAAAGACCGTGGCTCCTATTTGAAACATCTTTCTAAAGTCGGTGGATTCAGCGAGCTGGCTGCACACGGGGACGTCAGATGTCGGACGATGGCTTACAACTGGAGTGTGGAGGCGGCAAGACATCGAGCGCAGACCTCGATGTCCCATGAAGCTCCAACACCCGAGTCACAGAGAGGGGAACTCCTGTGCTGCCCTGGGTGCCCCACCCTGCTTCCTCCTGCCACACCCGCACCTCAGAGTCCTGCCTCCATGGTCCCACCCTGGCTGGCACTGACCTCCCATGCCCCTGCACTGTGCCAGCGGCTTCGGGTAAGGCTTCTCGGCCGCACCCCTCTGCCTCTTGCGGGGCTCCCCCCGGCTCCCCAGAAAGAAAACAAACGGGGAGGCAGCTCTGGCTCTATAGCGAGACCAGCCCACACGGCTCTCCGCCCTCCGCCCTCCGTCGCCGTGCGCTCTCGACCAGGTCACTGTAGCTCTCTGAACTCAGTGTCCTGCCCTGGAAGGGGGGTGGCCCAGCTCCTACCTCAGAGGCCCAGCTTGAAGGGGCCTAGTTTACCCACAATGCCTGTGGGAGGTCGCCTCGCTGGTCCCGATTCCGCACCCCTCTCTTGCACCCATACACTTGGGAGGGCTGTCCCTCCGAGGCCCAGGGCCCGTCTGGCCAACAGAACGAGGGAGGAGGCATCACGTGCCAGTTCTGAGCCGAGGCCATATGCATTCTGCCTGGTCTCCTGTGTCCCTGCCATTGTCACGAGGAAACCACGCCGGGCTGACCGCTGACCCCAGGAGGAGCGTGAGATGCACACGGCACAGAGCGGAACCCCAGCCGAACCCAGCCAAGGGTCTGAGGCCCGGACGAGTGATGGAGCCCGGCTGAGCCAAACTCAGCCGAACTCAGCCAAACTCAGCCGAACTCAGCCGAACGCAGCCGAACTCAGCCAAACTCAGCTGACCTGCAGATCCAGGAGAATACACAATGGTGGGTTTTGGCCTCCAGTTGCTCAGGCGATTTGTCAAGCGGCACTTCCGTGGCCGTAGCTGACCGATGCAGTGCCTAATAAAGGCTAAGAACTCTGCAAGTGTTGGTTCCACCAGAACCATGAACCCCACTGCTCCGGCCCCACGTGCCGGCTCTCGGGACTGCACCCCGACCCAGCCTGCGAGTCAGCAGTCCCTGCCTCTTGGGAAAGTGGAGACCGCGCCCCCTGAAGATGGCATCTCCACGGTGCCCGGGGAGAACAGCAGGCTGAGGGTCGGAGGCCGGCCCCGGTGTCAGCGAAGCGGCCCTGGCAAGTCCCACAGCCTCACGGGGCCGCGGTTTGCCCCTCTGTAAAACGGACACGCAGCCTCCGCCCGGGCCCTCCCAGGGGTGCGGAGAGAGGATGAAACAGGGGATGGGCCAGGGGGCGAGATGGAGGTGGCGACTCCATAAGCATGTGCAGGGAGCTGAAACGCTGAGGAGCCCGGAGGAGACGAGAAGGGGCTCAGAGCCCACTGCTGGCTGGGCAAAGACCCGCCGACGCTGGAGGCCCAGGCCCGCGAGGCCCGCAGGGGCCACAGGGAGGACCCCTCAGGGCCTGGAATGCTGGAGAGCCTGAGAGGTCGGGCTTGTCACTAGAAGCAAGGGACGGAGAGGGCTGCGGGCATCGGGGGGAGGGGCTAAGGAGGGGCCTGGATGAAGGGCTCAGGTTGGGGGTGCCGGAACTGGGCCAGGGTCAGGGGTGCGGAGCCTCACAGCCCCAGGAAGGCCTTGACGTCTGATCCAGCCCCAGGGCCGAGGGTCCCCACCCTCCCCAGAAACACGTAGGCCTGTCACAGAGACAGAAGCCTTTCCTCATCCCAGAAGTGGCCTCGAGGCTGGCCCCGGGAAGGGTCCCCAGCCCTGACTCCCTCCTCTCCAGAAAAAGCTGCTGCTGCAGACAAATGAAGGGGTCACTCTCCTGCCCTGGTCGATGCCCAGTGGGCCACAGGGACCCTGCTGTGACAGAGGTAAGCTGGCCGCCTAGGGTCCTGGGCGGGCAGGGGATCGGCCTGTGCACGATTCCGGCCATGGGTGAGAGAGCAGGACCAGCTGGAGGAACCACCCTGGCTTCCTGTGGGTCCGTGCCACGGGGTCTGAGGCCGAGGGGAGGCTGCGGAGGAGGGAAGCGGGAGCCCCAAAGGGTGCTGAGGCTGCTAGCGGGGAGCCGTCAGGCCATGTTTTCAGGGGTTCGCCCTGTCGCTTCCAGTGGCATCATTGCTCTCTCCGTCCTCCTCCCCAGCCAGGCCACAGACCCTCCTACCAGCCTCCAGGGTCCACAGGAAAATGAACCCCAGAAAGTCAGGCTCCCCGCCATGCCCGAGCCTGTCCCTGAGGCAGGAGCAAACCACCAATGCGCCCGGAAAACAGCCAGGCTTTTGTCCGCAGACTCTGCTGAAGCTGTTTCCTCCCCTCGGGCAAACCAAGCCCCGACCAACTTCACCGCAGGCCTGTACTCAGGCGATGCCTTTCCCGACTCCCTCAGATCATACTAACCACTCACCCTTCAGGACGCCCGCCACCCCACCCACCACAGGCTAACACACCTCTTCATGGTCCTGGAAGACCGTACGCCATCAGGTGCACTGTGGGTGTAGACCAAGAGGTCTCGAAAGCAGCTGTATCTTTACAGCTCACATGGCACAGAGCCCGACACCACACAGAACCTGACACCACGCAGGACCTCAGGAAATGAGGGATCAGGACCATGAGTGGATGGGTGGATGGACAGGGGAATGAATGGATGGACAGGGGAATGAATGATGGATGGATGAATAGGTGGGTGGATGGATGGGTGGGTGGGTGGGTGGATGGATGGATGGATGGACGGACAGATGAAAGAAAGAATGGATAAATGGATGGATGGATGGTCAGGTGGCTGGGTGGATGGATGGATAGATGGATAGATACATGGATAGATAGATGGAGGGGTAGAAGGGTGGATGGGTGGATGGGCAGATGGATGGATGGATGGATGGATGGATGGATGGATGGATGGATGGATGGATAGATGGATGGATGGACGGACGGACAGATGGACAGACAAAGGGATGATGGGTGAATGGGCAAGTCAATGGATAGGTGTAGAGTGGATGGGTGGATGGATGGGGACACATGGACAAACAAACTTCCTCTCTACCCTTCGCTTCACCTGGAAGTGAATAAAGACTGGTTGTGCTGATTCCATAGCTCCGTCCACTCAGAGGCAAACCGTCGAGGACAAGCTCTGGGAACTTACCATTTCTGCAGGAGAGCTGGGAGTGAGGTAGAATTCCTTCAGATGCAGGAAGAAGCCTCCCAGTTGTCCAATCAGCAAGAGAAGGATGACTCCATCTGCAAACTGCAAAGGAGGGGGTTAAAGGTTCATGGCCTGGGGGATCCCGCTCTGCCCCTCCCCAGGCTGTGTGGCCCCATGGAGGTCACACGACCTTTCTGAGCCTCAGCTTCCTTTTGAGAATGGGGACGGCATCCCCAACCTTGCAGCATCATAAACGTGGGCAGCCGCAGGTATAAAGCAGTCTTCGGCTGCTTGGCACCTAGTACATGCTCAGTAAAATGAGCGGTTTTTACATTTTCTGTAAAATAGCCTCCTATCATTTTTCAAATCCCATTCTGTACCATGAGCACAAAAGCACGGGAGAAAACAGAGTTAAGTGTAAAATTATTCCGTCAGGAAAAGCCGGAGAGCGGCACACAGGGCTCCTGTTGCCAGCTGCACCATTAATATTTCTGTCTGTTCTGCCCGTGTGTTCGGAGATGAAGCCATCGGCCTGCCACCAGCATAGCACACGTTGACATAATCCTGTTCGATCTCTTCAAAGACACAAAACACGAGACTGCATATGGGAGAAAAACCACCACTCGAAGTCCCTAATGGATTTCCACCTCTTAGGTCTTTTTCGATGTTATTGGTTTGGCCTGAAATCTTCTCTGCTACTATGTCCTGGTTAGACCACCAAAACCCCAGGGACTCCAATATCCCCTGCCACCCAGCGGTCTCTAAATACCGTCTTTGCAGGTGCCGTTATTCTCCAAAAGCCATCATTTTACCACAGGAGAGAGAAAGATGAACTAGGTAGAAGGTAAACCTAAGAAACCATCCTGTTCGTAGCCACATAAAATATAACCAGGACGAATTGATTATTTATTGCACATCCACAGTGTAATATGCTAAACAGCAGATATCTATCACCTCGTTTATTCCTCGCGGTTCTGTGGGGCTAGTATTCCTGTGCCCATTTTAAAGGAGGAGGGGCCCAAGGCTCCGAGACGTGCAGGTCCAAGGCCACACAGCCAAGCGGGGAGGTGTCCTCGGAGCCCAGGGCCAACACGTGTCCATCTGGCTTCAGAGTTTTATAGGTCTGCTGTGCTGTGTCACCACACTGCATCACACACAGACTTCTTGTGTGGCTGCCATGCGAGGGGGCGACAAACAAACTCTGGCTTCAGTGGGCTGGGGTTCGAATCCGATGTCCACCACTTCATTGCTGTGTGACCTTGGGCGAGTTAAATAACCTCTCTGTGTTTAGTGTGCCCATCTGTACAACGGGAGAGTAGGCATCCATTCCCATGGGAGGGGACAGTTGGAAGGCTTCAGCGAGTTAATGATGGAAAGCACTGTGCTTCAGGCCTGGCGCATAGTGAGAGCTTTGTTGGTTTCAGCTACCAGGTGCAGGAATATGTCAACCCCACCCTCTCTGGCTGGCGTCCGGCTCCATCTCCGTCTGATTAGAGACGTCAGCCGCTCTGGCTAAGATCCCGTAAGCCATTCTCTTCCTCTAGACCCGCCCGCTCCTCCCCTGGCCTCGCCGCACGAGGGCACCGGGCAGCCTCACGCCCGCACCGCCACGCTCAGCCCCGGGCGGACCACTGGCCTCTCAGCTTCTCCGATGGCCCCTGGGCTGAGGGAGTGTCCCGGATGCACAGCATCCTCATGGAAGGCCATGACCCACCGTGAAACGCTGCCCATGCGGGAGTCCGCTCCTGCCCCGGACGGCTCAGTGGAAGTCAGCCGCAGGGGCTGAGCAGGGCACCAGCGATAAACGTGTGAGCAAACGCAGTTACACGGGAAGGCACACGTGCTTTGAGCCCTAGTGTCCGGGAGTCTAAGACTAATTTTGCAAAAAAGAGCTGAAAAGTGGTGATTTTACAATGAAAGTACTAACGGCGCAGACGAACCCCTTCGTAAAGCCCCCATGGTCCCCACCTCACGGGATCCCCACAGTGTCCCTGGTTGGCGATGCTGCCTGCCAGCAACACCCCCCAGCCCCGTTGGAGTGGAGGCCCCGCCAGGCCACACAGGGCTCCCAGCACCCTGCTGCGCCCCACGGCCGTTCCCTGCCCCGGAATCCCACAGCCAAGCCCTCACCTGGGCGTCCAGATTCTGCACAGACAGGCCCAGGCGGTCCAGCTTCTGGTTGACGAAGGTTACGATGGCCTGCCCAAGACAACACAGGGACCCCCGAAGGGACCCCAGACCCAGGGCTCAGGGTTGCGACCTTCCCTCCTAGGAGGACAGAAAGCCTTGTGCACGGCACCCAGCATCCAGCAGGTGTGGGGCAAGGGTCCCCCGAGGCACAGGGCGAGTGGGTGGCGGGTGGCCCAGTGGCGCTTTGATGTCTCTTACCTCCTTCACGGCGTTCACTTTCTCTGGGGCCAGCTTAAATAATTCATCAAAGACATCCTCTGCGGACAGATCCGATAAACACCTCATCACAATGCTGCTATCCTTGTGCCAAACAGGAGACTTTTTTCTACAAAAGTTCCTCAGAGTAACTTGTGATTTTCCTTCAATTCTCTTGACTTTAAAGACAGGCCTGAGTCTAAGTCTCTGCCCCCCTCGGTGGCTGTGTGACTCGGGGAATCGCCTCCCCTCTCTGTGCCTTGGTTTCCTCGCCTGGAAAGTATGGCTGACACTATCCACCACGTGGGGTTATTGCAAAGATCCAATCTGGTAGCAGGTATGACGCGGTGGCCGGGCGCACAGCGGGACTTCAACAAACGGGTGTCCTTTCTGCAGTGGATGCCTACAGTCGTGCCTGCCTGGCTGCCATCCTCTCCTCTGGGGACTTGCCCGGTCCTCTGCCAGTTCCCCACTCCACCCCCAGGTCCATGGGAGCTGCCGTAGGTGGCTGAGTGGGGGCCAGCCCTGGACTGACACTCGGCCCCCTGGTCCCTTTCCTGGTGTTTCTGGATTGGCAGAATGAGGGCATCGTGTTCTCCCAGTGTCTGAACCTGCAGCGGGCCAACGGCCAGCACCCTCAGCAGCTGAGTCACGCCCCCAGGGCCTGGGGACAGAAGGAGCATGTTGGCAGCTCAGGCTCCTGGTCCAACCTCAGACACTT
>JAQQSQ010000993.1:0-13341 GCA_028627145.1 Eidolon dupreanum | reverse complement strand
TTTTGAGGTACAGGCATAAAAGAAATATACATTCTTCTAAGGAGGAACTCAAGTTATCTTGAAAGGAAAATAAACCAAGATTTTTCAAATGATTCATCTGAAACACTGAATAGAGAAAAATGATGAAACAATGTCTTTATAGATATAATAAAATACTTCAATCTGAGATCTTTATATACAACTGAAAACATAAAAGAAAAGAAAATATACCTCCCTCTAGGGTTTTTTAAAATTTACTTGAGTTATATTCAAAACAACTAACCTATAAAGCAAAATTTTAAATTCCAGAATGGAGAAGAAATAGAGTAAAATGACTAAAAGTAAGCACTTAGTGAAGTCTATATATCTTTTTAAACTTTATAACCAAACCAAAGGCAAATATATTTTAAATACTCTTGAAGAATAAATATCTACTGTAAACAGAGTGACTCTTTAACAATAATATGGATCTAAAATTCTAAATTACATTAACAAACATAGAGACATGTTGAGGGAAGCAGAGTGGTTTAAAAGTGGGTCAAATTCTTGATTTAAATAAGAAAGATAAGTTTTCACTTTGGACTACAACATAAGGAAGGTTTTTAAACGGTTAAAGATAACCTCTAGCACTATTTTAGAAATATGTAGTTCTTTGAAGATTCTGGAGAAGACGAAAGAGAATAAAATTAATAGGCAAGAAACTCACAATAGGGGAAACAGTAAGGAAGAATAAGAAGAAAACACAAAACAAGAGGAAATAATTAAGTGTAAAAGTGAACTCATAATCTCTTGATTTTCTAATTCATTTATTTGTAGAAATAATCATTCATTAATTATATTCTGGATCTAAAATTCTGACTATAGTAACACAGTAGAGACTTGGGTTGAAGATCTGGCTACTGAAGAAAAGTCACTTAAATAAAGGCCATTGTTTTTGATTGTTTCTCCTCTGATTCCTCTTAGTTCATGCTGCTCCATCCAGATACTAAATTATAGAGATATCGAAAATGGGTCTTAGACCCCTCTTTTCTCTCTATATTCTTATATGATCTCATTTATAATTATGGTTGCTATATATTTTTAAAAAGCATTCCTAAAATAAATTAATGATAAATTTTACCACATTACATATAAGAACATCTTTTCATCAAAAGATCTCATAAAAATAATGAGGTAAGCTACTAATTTGTAGAAGCTATTTGCAATACATATAACAAAGGATATCCAGTATACAAAAATAACATCAGCAAATCAGTAAGGAAAGACAACTCAATAAACAACAACAACAAAAAGCCTCATAGTAACTACAAAGCAAAAGCCTATATTAGACACATAATCTACAGAGAAAGGAATCAGTGCATACCACCGCAGAAAATTATCAAATCACAAAAAAAGATGGTAAGAGAGAAAAAAAGTAACAAAAGTATTAAAAACAACCAGAAAACAATTAACAAAATGGCAATTGTAATTCCATATCTCTCAACAGTTGCGCTAAATGGTTAAATGTAAAATAAATAAATTCTCCAGTCAAAAGACAAATAATGGCTGAAGAGATTAAAACAAAAACGAATAAAAAAGAAGACTCAAATATATGTTGCCTACAAAAGCCACACCTAAGCTTTAAGAATACACTTAGCCTGAAAATAAAGGATGGAAAAGGATATCCTAAGCAAATGGAAACCAAAAGAAAGGAGGGCTAGCATTACTTATATCACACAAAATGACTTTAAGTTAAAGATTGTAACAAGAGACAAAGGTCATTATACAATGCTCAAGGAGTTAATTCATCCACAGGATATAACAATTATAAATATTTATACATCTAGCATAAGAGTATATAAATATAGAAAGCAAGTGTTAACAGATCAGAAGAAAAAAGTAGACAGCAATACAATAATAGCAGGGGACTTCAATATCCTACTTTCAACAATGGATAAATCATCCAGACAAAAATTCAATAAGGAAACATTAGATCTAAACTACATACTAGACCAGATGTCCCAAACAGACATATACAAAACAATCCATCCAACAGCAGCAGAATACATTTCTTCTCAAGTGCACATCGAACATTTTCCAGGACAAATCATATGTTAGGCCACAAAACAACTCTTAATAAATTTAAAAAGACTGAAATCATATGAGGCATCTTTTCTGACCACAATAGTATGAAATGAGAAATCAATTACAAGTAAACTGGAAAATTCACAAATGTGTAAAGTATTTGTGATTTAAAACCATACTACTATTATTAAACAGTAATAAACAACATATTCCTGAACAGTCAATAGGCTGCAGAAGAAATCAAAAAAAATCTTGAGGCAAATAAATATGGAAACACAACATACCAAAACATATGGGATACAGCAAAAATTCACAGAGGAATGTGTATAGCAATATGCCTACATTAAAGAAAAAAGATCTCAAATAAACAACCTAACTTTATACCACAATGAACTAGAAAAATAGGAACAAACTAATCCCATCGTTAGCAGAAAGTAGAAATACAAAGGTCAGAGCAGAAATAAATGAAATAGAGACTAAAAAAAGTATAGAAAAAATTGATATAACTGGGAGCTGATTTTTTGAAAAAAAAAATAGACAAAACATTAGTTAGACTTACTAAGAAAAAAGAGAGGAGTAAAATAAATAAAATTATAAATGAAAGAGATTTTACAACTGATATCACACAAATACAAAGGAGCATAAGAGACTACTGTGAACAAGTATATGCCAACAGTTTAGATGACATAGAAAAAAATGGATAAATTTCTAGAAACGTACAACCTACCAAGACTGAATCATTGAGAAATAGAAAATCTGAACAGAAATGGGACTACATACAACTAAAAAGCTCCTTTACAGCAAAGGAAATCATCAATATAATGAAAAAGAAACCTATAGAATGGTAGAAAATATATGTATACCACATATCCAATAAAGGAATAAAATCCAAAATATACAAAGAACTCAACAGCAAAAATAAAATAAAATTATCTGATTAAAAAATGGACAAAGGACCTAAATAGACATTTTTCCAAAGAAGACATACAAAGAGCCAACAGGTATATGAAAAGTTGCCCAACATCATAAACCATTAGGGAAATGCAAATCAAAACCACAATGAGATAGTACTTTATGCCTGTAAAAATATTTACTACCAAAAAGACAAGAGATAACAAATGCTGGTGAGAATGAGTAGAAAAAGGAACCCTTATACTCTGCTGGTGGGAATATAAACCAGTATACCTACACCCAATATGAAAATTAGGATAGAAGTTACTCAATAAATTAAAAATAGAACTACCATATGATCCAGCAATCCCACTTATAAGTATTTATCTAAAGGAAATGATAGCAGGATATTGAAGAGATATCTTAACTCTCATGTTCATTGCAGCACATTTACAATAGCCAAGATATGGAAACAACCTGTCTACACAAAAGATGAATACATACACACACACACACAGGAATATTATTCAGACTTAAAAAGGAAATCCTGTCATTTTGACAACATGGATGAATCTGGAATGTATCATGCTAAGTGAAATAGGCCAGGTAGAGAAAGACAAATATCACATGGTATCACTTACATGTGGAATCTAAAAAAAAAAAAAGTGAAACATACAAAAAAGAGTAGAAAAATGATTGGCATAGGTGAGAGGGGTAGAAGAAATGAGAGCTTGGTTAAAGGGTATCAACTCTCAGTTATAAAATGAAGTCCTAAGGGTGTAATGTATAGCATGGTGACTATAGTTGATAACCCTGTATTGCGCTATTGAAATTTCCCAAGAGAGTACACATAAATGTTTTCACACACACAAAAAAATGGTAAATATGTGAGGTAATGGATTTGTTAATTAACTCAATGGGGGAATCCTTTCACAAGGCATACGTGTGTCAAATCGTTATGTTGTACACTTTAAATATTTTACAACTTTATTGTCAAATATTCCTCAATAAAGCTGAGAGGAAAAAGAAAATGAGCAGAAAATTTAAACAGAGTAATAGAAATTTGAATAGAGGAATGAGTAAATAAAGTGAGGTCTAGCCATAATATAAGAAAATATACAGAAATTGTTCAAAATGAGGTTATATATACTAACATGGTTTGTTACCTAAAATGTATGATATACTGTTTTTAAAATAAAAGAATCCACAGAAAACAGTATGTATTTTCTACATTGTGTGTGTTTGTGCGTGTGCATCTACATATTGGTCTACATTTATTCCTTGAACAAACAAACACTGGTTTTGTAATTCTTGTGGTTCTTGCTTCCTAGAATAGCTTTACCCCACTCATTTATCCTTTAGTTCTTATCTCAAAATCCACCTCAATCCCTGGCAACATAAAATAAGATAGGATCCCACTTATGGCTGTCATTTCTAGCCTTTTGGGTTTTGGTCTTCATAGTACTCACATTTAGGTTTTTAATAATTTTGTTTTCATTTTTCATGTGTTCCTCCTAAGTGGAAGATAGCAGAAAGGCAGAACTATATTCTTTTTTGTAAACATCTAGCAATCCTGCACATCACTAAGCTTCAGAAGACAGGTGTCACATCTCTTTCAGTCTTTCCTTCCAGGTTAGACAGATCCAATTCCTTTGATCATTTCTGAAAATGACTCTGCTCTGAATAGTCATTTTTCATTATTTCTCTTAAACATTTGCACTCCCCCCCCAAAAAAAAACTGAGTAGATTGCTAATTACTGTTGAACAAAGTGAAGTTACTATCCCCCTCATTTTAGACAAAATACTCTTCTTTATACAGCCTAAGATAGCATTTGTCCTTTGGGGAAATGATGTGAATTATACTGTGACTCATACTGAGTTTACCACTGACATTAAAACCAGATGTCTTCTGAAAGTACTGCTACAAAATTATCTCTCAACATAGATATGTTTATTGGGCTTTGATCTGAAGGGTATAGGTTTATATCAATCGTTATTAAGTTTCATTTTGATATATTTAGTCCACCATCTCAGGCTTTCGATATATTTTTGAATTCTGATTCACTCATCTAAACTACTTGTTGTCCCCTGCAACTTTGTATTATCTATTAATTTGCTGAACAAATACTCAACTTCTTTATCTAAATCACTGATAGTGATACCAATCAGGACAGTGCTTGGGCTAGCCTCCTGTGACATACTGGTAGAATCTTCTCTTCAGTGGAACCACAATCTAATCAGGTGTATTCAACCAAGGGGAAACCCAGTCATGCTAATACTTCTTCATGTTGTCTACAAAGATAGAATGAGAAATCTTTTTTGAACGAGCTGCTGAAATTCATATGTATTTTGTTTGCTGCATAAACCTCATCTCAAATGCTACTGAACTAACATAATAAAAACAATAACAGTTTATATTTACTGAGTACTTACTATATGCTATGCAATATGCTACACATTTTATATACATTTAATATTTCTTTTAATCCTTCCTTAAACCTGAAAGTATTATTTCTACATTTTGAAGATGATAAAACTAAGACTCAGAGAAATTAAGTTAGAAGAAATTATAATTACTCTGAAATAACTTATCATTGTGACATCAAAAATGTTTTCATTGTTTGTAAGCTGAGTACACTTAACACTCTTAAAGCAATAATATTCTGCCAGGTAGCACAGTCTCAAAATAATTTGAAAGTCAAAATAATACTTTCTGAAACAACAGCATTATTCATATTTAAATATCAAATTGCTAAGGAGTAAAAGCATGAAACAGATGAAGACTGGCTAATGAGCTATATGGTGCTGCCTCATCCTGGAGGTAATTTCTTGACATTTGTGAAAACCCATAAAAAATTCACCATCCAGATACCTCAGGAGTTACGGTAAGAAATCCATAGCCTATCCTAATGTAATGTTTATTATTCCATGAAGCAGATATTCTATTCTCAGGGGACCAGTTCAAATCCTATTTCCTCCCACTATTTACTGTTACCAGCTCAGATTTTTTAGAGTAACCTCTTTCTCCTCCGCTATCTGAACTGAGAGGTCTCTACCCATGCTTTATTGGTCCATGCAAAGCAGAGAAAAAAGACAAGCTCCAGTTGGAATGTGAAAAAGTTTGAAGAATGAGACAAGTGGAACTAACAAGAACTGTCCTTTAAGAACATAAAAAATTTAGCAACCCTGCTTTCCTAAAATTCTGTTTTATTAACCTTTATCAACTGCTGAGAAACTGGAACATGATGGAATTTTTGAACTTCCTGTCAGCAGCAAAAGGGTAATGCTTGTTATGATTGCCATTCAGCAAAAAACCAGCCTCTCATTTCAAAAGGTCTCAAATGAACTTTATTCACGACTGATTAGAGAGCGCAAAGACTACAGGGTTTTGTTTCATTTTTCTTTTTCTTTTTTGCCACCTCTGTCATATGTAGGTGAGAAATATTTGTTGCTCTTCATATAAAACAATCTATGAATGTTGGTCAGTAGCTGGCACACTGTTTACCACCACTGAGTTAATGCAGAAGATTGCAGGGACACAGAGAACAGATTAGAGGCTAAGTGAAAATAATAAAATTTCACTTTTCCCCTGCTTTAATCATTGAAAAAAAAATCAGTTTCTCCTTATTAACAGTTTTTGACATTTCCCAACACTGAGATTGCTCATTTTTAATCCTGTCAAAGAAAAGCATTGTTTCGCCTCCAGTGATAATACACTCTAATGTGTGAAGGTGCAGATTAATATTCCTGACTGTGGATATGTCTGAAAGAAATATGTTATTTAAAAGGTCAAAGGCAAATTCCTATTTCAAACTCTAAACCTCCTCCAACAGCTAGCTTGCTCTTTAGCAGTACAGTGTGAGCTTTAGTGCGTCTTTCAGAGTTTGAATTCTGACTCTGCTGATTGTTATTTTTCCTCTCTGTGCCTCTATTTTTTCATCTGCAAAATGATGATAATCATATAGTAACTACCTTATTAGGCTGTTGTAGATTTAAATGCATCAATTCACATCCAGTGCTTAGAACAGCGCCTATTAGTAAGAGTATTTATTCTTACTTGTTACTAATGAGATGCCACAGAAATAAGTGATCTAGATTCAAGTTCTGGCTTAGCTTTATCATCCCTAACCTATACGACCTTGAAAAAGCATCTGCCCTCACTTCACTGAATCTCAAGTTCCCCATCCATAGCTTGAGGATAATGTCGCATATCTCTCAATGGTGTTTGATGATAACATGAAATAATTCAGGTAGAGTGCTTAGCATAGTGTCTAAAACCAGGCAAGCCAGGGGAGTGACTCAACATTAACATCTTGTCTGTGTGTGTCTGTGTGTGTGTACAAATCATTTATATACTGGTCAATATGAATGAGAACAAAATTTAATTTTCTCAAATACAATGAGATTAAATAAAATTTTAATATGTTTACTAATAATTTGTATGCTTTTTCCCTGAATTATCTCTAATTATTCATTAGCTTGTTTCTGGCTTTATCTTAATTTGTAGAAACATACATGTTTTGTTATTGACTGAATGTTTGTGCTCCCCACCCAAATTTATATGTTGTAGCCCCAACTCTAAGTGTGGCTGTATTTGGGAATAAGGTCTCTAAGGAAATTATCAAAGTTAAATGTGGTCACAAGGGTGGAGCCCTGATCCAACTGGATTAGTACTGTTATAAGAAAAAATACCAGAGAGCTCACAAGCTCTCTGACATGTGAAGACACAGCAAGAAGACAAGATCTAAAAGTTGGAAAGAGAGCTCTCACCAGAAATCATCCATGCTGGCTCCCTGATCTCAGACTTCTAGCATGCAGAACTTTGAGAAAATAAATTCTGTTGTTTAAGCCATCCAGTCTGTGGTATTGTGTTATGGCAGCCCAAACAGACACACACACACACACACACACACACACACACACACACACACACACACACATTTCTATTAAATATTGATGAAATTCCTTTTTCCTTAATTTATAACCTATATTTATTAAACTCTATTTATGGTATTTTGTGAACTACAGGTGTGTGTGTGTGTGTTTAATGAAGGCAAATCTATCAGTCCTTTTATGACTCCTGAGTTTTTTTTATCATTCTCAGGAATGTCAAAAGTTATAACACTTATATCCTAGATCTTCTTCCAGTACTTCCATGGTTTTTAATTTTCATGTTTTAATATTTAATCCATCTGGAATGTATTTTTATATGTTGTAAGATTACTATCATACATTTACCATCATACGGAAAATCAATTGTCCCAGCACAGTTTACTAAATACATCATTGTTTCATCACTGATTTGAAAATTCAAATTTAATATAAAATAAACATAACTCTCTATCTGAATTCTCAGATATATCAGAGAAATTTATCTTTTCTAGTAGAAGATCATTATTTACTATTATAATTGGGTAGATTGAGATCCCACTCAAATTTCTTAGCATATCCTAGTCTGATATATTTATTATTACAGTTGAACATTTTAGTTAATCAATTTTTCGGTGACTATTTTTAAAGATTCAAATAATTTTAAAAAATATTAAAACTCCTGGTCTAAATTAACAAGTAAAGAATAGTTAAAATATTGCCTTCATCTATTTAGTCTACAGAAGGTAATCATGGTGCCTGCTTAGTTTCCAAGAGAGTATTACATAATAACCACCATGATGTGGTAATTAAGAGGACGGACTCTGGAGCCAAACTACATAGGTTAAAATTCTAGATCTGCCATTTATTAGCTGTGGAACTGTGGAAAAGCTATTTAACTTCTTGGCAACTCAATTTCCTCCTCTATAAAATAGTGTTAATAATAATACTTTTGTCTCAAGTTACAGTGCAGATTAAACAAATTGATATATGGAATCCCTTAGGTAAAGTTATTGACACAGAGTAAGAACAAGTGTTGGTCAGATAAAATAAATGCTTAGGAAAGTTATTTCTCGTAAATGAAATTAGAAATGATCTCTAAGGACACAGCATGACTAAACATTCCAATTCCATCAGCAATGGTATTTGGGGCATGATGGACTCCAAGTTGGGGCCCTTTGGATTAATTTTATTAGGCCTTATAGAAGAAAGTGTTTCTCTCGAATACTCTCTCAAGATTCTGAGCCTCATACATGCTTGCCCCTAAATCATCAAATTTTTTTACCATCTTTGTCATATTTTCTAGCAGATCTCCTTGCTCTGCAAAAGGATATATTTCTGTGAGGTGGATCTAGGCTACCTTAGTCTGTCTTCTAAAGCTCATTTCAGTGTCACTCTACCTGGTCGATAATATCTTTGATGCTAATTTCCTATAATGGTATTTTTTTTCTAACTTTAGGAGCACTGTTGAACAAAAACATTGTTAAAGACACAAGGCCAAAGTGTGCCATGATGCACAATACATTTGAGCTTATAAGCATTCCTAAGTATGTTCAAGGCAAAAGAATTTCAGAGAGAAGTAAATAATAGCCATTATAGCTATCATTTGTTGACTATATACAAGTCACTGTGTTTTATATACATTATTTAATGTAATTCATATCAAACTGTGATGTTGACATTATCTCATTTTTAAAAATAAGAAAAGAGAGATTCATATAACTTAAGTGGCGTTCTTAGGACAACAGCTAGTAAGTTTCAGAACTGGAGTTGAATCCAAAATAAAGTGGGGTTTTTTTGTTTGTGTTTTTACTCTATTTTTATTTTCTTCTTAGTAATATAGCATACATTTACTATTTATATTTATTAGAAAAGATAAAATGAGTTTAGACTCTTCTCTCACACAGCATAAATAAAATTTGGCATGATTTAAAGATGAAAATGTTAAAATAAAATTGATAAGATAGATTTTTAAAAATGTATGTATAATTTAGGAAATGGCAAGAAAACTTTTTATTCAAGCTAGAAAACTTACACACTGTAGAGGAAGGATTAGAATATTTGAGTACTTAAGACTTAAAATAATCATATGGCAGGAATAAAGGTAAACAAATCCAAAAGTCAAATAATAGAAAAAAATATATTTGTAGTACAAATTACAGATAAAGAGTTCATATCTAATCCATAAAAAATCTTACATATTTTCTCCTCTTTTAATCTTTTTTTAAATTAATTAATTTATTTTGTATTGTGACATTGGTTAACTAAATCTAATAAGTTTCAGCTGTACATTTTAACAGTAAGGCAAATCCTACACATTAATAAGAAAGGACAAACAGCCCAATTGAAAGTGGTTAAAAAGGGTAAGAAGAGCTGTTCAAAGAGGAAGAAATCCTCCTTGCCAATGAACAAGTGAAGTTACTAAACCTCATTAACAGTTGACCATAATGAAATTAAGTAACAAGGCAATATTACTTTCAGATCATGAAATATTGCTGGAGAGTGGTGGATATTAACATATTATCTCATACGATTACTGAGGGAAATGTGAAGTATTAAAGCCATTTGGCATTCACTGGCAACATCTATTAAAATTTAGAATTCATGTAAACTTCAATTTAGCAATTCCATTTCTGGATAGTATTCCATAGAAATAAAAGCACAAATATATAACAAATACGAATGAAATAAATGCACAAATATATAACAAATACGAATGAAATAAATTATATATACACACACACACACACACACACACACACACACACACACACACACATACATAGTGGTTTAATAAGTTGTCTTTCATTCAAACCATCACATTACATAGCTACCTGAAAAAGTGTGTCAAGTCTATAACAAATGATGAGGAAAAAATTTTCCATAAAGTATTTGTAAGTGAGAAAAACAAGATGCAATAGAGTAAAACAGTGCCTGCATATGTTTGTACGTTTATGTATATATGTTACATTGTTGTATGAACATAGACAAAATTATGGAAAGATGCACACCAGGCTTTGAACACTGGTTATACAGTGCAGTGGATAATAAAATGGAAAATCTTACAGAGGTAAATGTTCTCTCAACATTAAAAAATATAAATGAAATTATTTTATTTATATAAGTACACATGTAAGTATTTATATATATGTATAGAGATGTGCAGAAAGACTGTTGCCAAAATTGTCAAGGTATTCTGCTTTTTATTGTTTAGGATTTTTTAAAATAACATTCTTCCTTATATTTTGAATTTTTAACAATAAAATTTTTAAATAATTTTAAGTTTAGCATTTTATAAAGCAAACATTACAAATCAGGTTAAGGAAATTATCCAGTATACATAAATGATTTGATTATTCTCTCTCCTCCAGTCATTCATTAAACATGCATCGAGTAGCCACCATGATATTGTGCTAGTTGTGTTAGGGTGTTGGGATTACAAAGATAAATGAAATATTCTCCTTGCTATTGTATATTGTATATTGGGTGATAAAATATGTAAATTAATATTTCTATTACAACACAGTAGTTTCTTTAACATCAGTATTTGTAAGATAATAGGAACAGCTAACTCTGATGGCCTCAATGGTGAAGAGGCTTCAGAGGGTAAGGACTGTTTATTTGAGTTTGGCCTTGAAGAACGAGTAAGCTTTTATCACTCACCAGCCCTAGGATGGGAAGGGAAAGCAATTTCTTCAAAGAAAAAGGAGACGTCTAGTCCTAATTCACTCATTCGTCAAGGTTGTGAAGGAGGCAGGAAACAGCTTACTAATTATAATCCTAATTGATGATAATGCAGAAAGATGGGCAAATGTCAGAGACCAAAAAGAAGAAATAAAAGCATCAAGAGAACAAGTGACTTAGGAAGAGTTCTAGTCAGGAAGTAGTAAAATAAGAACCTGCTTTGAAAAACACAATCAGATTTTTCTGAGAGAAGAAAAATTCAAAGCTGCACTTAATAGAAATAAGCAACTGTCAAAGCATCTGACTAAGCTCAGCAGGTTATATTTGCAGTTAGAGAATAAATATAGATTGCTGTTCATTTAGGACCTTGTAGGAGGAGGATGGAGAGAATAAAATAGGTATTCAAGCAATGATTCATTAGGCTGAAGGAGAGAAGGTTAGTGATCTGCCACTTTTGCCACTTCATTGTATATATTAATTGTAAAGCATATACAAACACGTATGAAGTATCTAACGGTATCGGAATGTCTGACTGTTGAGAACAGGTGCTCCAAAATACTTGTGTCTTCTAGAAAAGCAAACAAGGGCTCAGTCGTGGGTTAACAGCAGCTCACACAAGACACACTAGCTCTTGGGGAATGGGGAAGAAAGGAGTACTATTTATTTATTTATATTATAGATAATAACAAAAGTCATTTAATCAAATGCTTATTATGGGTTTAATATAGTGTCAGGTGTTTTTACATAAATACCTTATTCAATCCCAGAATGACTCTAAGAAATAGATACAGACATTCTCTTTTTTAACCAGGGTAGAAGGTGTTATTATTTTATATGTAGGGAGGCAGGTCCATAGAGCAATTTTTGCCTTTTTAAGATTTTTATTAAAATATAGCTAAGACACAATATTGAATTAGTTTCAAGTGTACACCATACTTATTAAACATTTATATACCTAAAGAAGTGATCACCATGATAAGTCTAGCAACTATCTGACACTGTACAATGTTATCACAATATTATTGACTATATTCCCTATGCTATACACCACATCCTCATGGCTTGTTTGTTTTATACTGGGAAGTTTGAACCTCTTATTTTCCTTCACCTTTCCCCCTGCCCTTTTCCTGATTTTTCAATTACATTTGATATTTGATATTATTCTACATTCATTTTAGGAATATGGCATAGTGGTTAGACATTTATATAATTTACTAAGTGACTCCCATCCCCAACTAGTCTAGTATCCACCTGGCACTATACATACATAGTTAGGGTAACATTTTTTCAAGCTGATTATAAATGCAAGAGACTTAATTACTCATTGGGTCAGATTGTCCATGTGCACTAGAGGATATTTTAGGGCAATGACTGCTTTGGCTATGGGGAATTTAGGCAAGGCAATAGTTTCAATGGTTAAGCTTAGGCATATCTGTTTCTATTTTATGGTCAGTAACTCCCTTTTTTTAAATCATCAGTTTGCCCAGATGTGGGCCAGAAGGGGACCAGGAAGAAATAAGGCTTAAAGCTGTCAACAGTCAAACATCAAAAATGGAATCAGATTCAGTATTACACACTGCCTCCCCATACACATTACCCCTCTCTCCATCCCTCCACCCCAAACACACACAGAAACACCAAGTCCTTTTTTTCCTTGCCAGTGTGATGAAATGTTAAGGAGGAAATTCCTCTTCAGTTCTCGCCTAGTCCTTATTATTAGTGTCTGACTAACTATGGACTGGCTGTTCTGGGTCCAAAACTTGCAGGATTCTACCCCTTCCCCTTCTCACACACCCACGCCCCCCTTCCTTCACTCCCTCCCCACCATTAGAGAACACACAGAGATACAAACAT
>JAQQSQ010000992.1:0-13346 GCA_028627145.1 Eidolon dupreanum | reverse complement strand
TACCTCTTAGTTCTAAAATTAAGAGAGAAACTGTAGAAATAAAAGAGAGACTATTGAAGATTTGTCAGATCAAGGGCTAGGAGTGGAGAGGAGCAAAGCAAGGAAGCATACCAGGGTAAAGGACGGCTTTAGAACAAGGGACTGAGATTTCTGGGAAACTTTTTTGTTTCTGACTTCAGGTGTGCTTGGATGTCACCATCTCCTCTAGGCCTAAGCAAAGGGCACTTGCGGATCATTTTTCTGTTATTCTCTGTTTATCCTTAAATAAAGATGGATGCTGATTTCTTCTTCTGGCGCCTGTGAGTTCTGCCTGGTATACAAGATGCACACTAACAGGTGCCAAAGGACACAGCTGCATTTCACAACGGCACAGGCTTTGCTTTTGGAAAACATCACTATTACATCTTATAAGGCTGTGCTGTCCACAGGCCACCGTGCTATGCTTTTATTTATGACCATAGGATTTATATTGGGCAATGACAACAACAGCATCATAATCACTCTGGAATTCAACTTTGAAAGACTCATAACTCTTTATATGGGTACAATAGCTTTCAAGCTGCCAGAACAAAAGAAGAATCATTTTATAACAGCTCATAACAGGATAAAGAAACAAATAGAGTCCTGTGTACATGAGAATGAGACAATGAACCCACCATAATGTGAACTGCAATGTTTCTAAGCATGAAAAAAAGGCATTTCCAATCTTTATGTTCTTTTCTAAGTCAATCTGACCTTTTGACTTAAAGTACCCATTTGTAAATAACATGCTCAGGATTAGAAGTGTAGACAGATCAGACTAAGTATGAGTTCAAAAGGCAAGGAGCTCGATTATTACTGGTATTTATCCTCTAAGCTGCACTGATTTTGCCATTTTTAAATTTATTAACTGTGTGCGTGTACACTGGAGTTCATAAGGAATAAATTCCTGCTTAAGTTTTATGATGAATGCACTTGAACTCTAAAAATCATTGTCCAAAAAAGAAGAGACCAAATGAAATTCAAAAACAGCTATGGGGATGTAGAGCACAGCATAGAGAATATAGTCAATATTACTCTCATGGCTGTGTGTAGAGCCACATGGGTGCTAGAGTAATCAGGGGGATCACTTCAGAAACTATATGAATATCTAACCACTATTCTGTATACCTAAAACTAATATAAAATAATTTTAAAAATAAGAATTAAAAAAATCAAAGCAGGAAAAAAAAAAGAGACCAAATCATTGCTTATCAAAGTTGGAGAAAAATAACCTGACTGTGTTCCTGGAGCCAGTTTCATATAAAAGAAAGAGACATTGAAGACTACATCTTAAACTTATATGGATTTTGTAGTTTATAAACCACTTTCACATATTGCAGCTGGGAGTTGCTGGAAAACATCACTATGTATGTACATGTATAACTATTTTAAGAGTTTCTTTAGTCCCAGATGTCTCAACTATTGTCAGTGTCAGGTACGTGAAATTCTCATCTAATTTATTAAAGCAAAATGGGAAGGGCACTGGATTTGAATTCAAAAGTCATACATATACAAACCTCATTTTATCATAGCTTACCATGAGGATGGTCACTTAATCTCTTTAAAGTTAGTTCTCATTTCTAAAATAGGATTATTTAAATTTTATTTTCACTGAGATTCTTTTCAGTTCTAACAGTCTTTGATTGTGTATTCTCTCTTTTTAATTTTTAAAATTTTTCAATTATAGTAGACATTTAATATTATTTTATATTAGTTTCAGGTATACAGAATAGTGATTAGACATTTATATAATTTATGGAGTGATTTCCCTGATAAGTCTAGCCATATTCTCTTCTTTTTAACTCACTTCTAAAATTTCTATATTTAAGAAAGAACTGAGGCACTCAAACAGCAGAGGTATTTCAGGATGCAGGCTCAAGAGCCGAGTCAGATTCTACGAAAGAGTCTTAGAGAAGCACGTCGAAGATTCAGAACCAAGACCCAAGCCAAAGTAGAGCCCTCGGCGCCAGAGATTTGTGGGGAGTGGATCTGGCTAGGAGCAGAGGCACTGCTGGAACCACTGTGTGCCTAAAAGTGCTGCGTGAGTGTATACAGATATCAGGTCATTATGTTGTACAATTGAAATGAATATAATGTTATACATCAAGTATACCTCAAAAAATAAAAATAAAAATGCTGCGTGATACCACACCTAAGGAATGCCTAGTAGGCCGGTGGTCCACACTGTAAATACTTAACACTAGCCACACCATCCCAAAAAAGGGCTTCTATAAGGGTCTAGAAGCACCAATGAAGACAATGTTTGCCTACTTCTCAAACCTCATCCGTTTCAGAAGAAATATGATTTATATATTCTTTTTTAAAATTGCTGTATCACTTTATAGTGGCAAGCCTGTGGAAGATCCACAAGCAATCAGATAAAATGAAGGATTTAGTAGAAAACTGGAAAGGGAAGGTAAGAAGAAAAGAATCTGTTTACATTGAGAATGCTTATTTGAGTAGTGCCAAGGAAAGCTTTGCAAAAATGTTAGAGAAAATTACTTGCAAGAAAAAACTTTGTAGAATCAAAGACTTGTGGCAATAGTGGTTAAAAGCCTTAATTGAGGTGTCTGTTTTAAGCATAAACCAAGCTCTGGAAAGAGTAGTCAGTGGTTAATAGAATTTGAGGTTTTGATTTTCTAGGGGAAAAAAATCAGCATTTTTTTTTCTGTTACTCAACATGAATAAGAGAACCCTATAGTTCTCTTATTCCAGTTAACGTCAGAAACAAATCTATTGTCTGAGTGCAAAGGAAAGTAGATTAAAAAACTTCTAATTCCACTGATCACAAAATATCAGTGGAAAAACACACACACACACACACACACACAGAAAATATCCCTAGTGTATTAGTTGGATTTGCCTTTGACATAATAATGTTTTAAATTACATGAGTGCTTCTGTAACCTTATACTTGACCCCCTTTTCCCTTATCTACCAGATAGGAAGGATGGAAGGAAATTTAACTTTGGGTGGTGAACACACAATGCAATATATATATATGATGTATTATTGAACAGTACCCTAAAAAATAAAATAAAATAATACGATTGTATAGAAGGTAAAAATAGATTTTGTGATGTTACTACTTCATTAAAGAGGCAAATATGATTGGTTTTTATGTTTAATCAGTTACCATTTCCACAAAAATATGAGAATTGGAAGAGACCTTGAAGGTTATTATTATTATTTTTTCCCAGCAGACTCATTTTGTAGTACATTAGAGGAAACTGAGCAATGGGGGGAGGTGAATCGATGATTCTCTGGGATTTGACCAGGTAAAATGGGAGATGCACCAGGGACCAGAACCTCCTACTCTGAATCCAGATAGGCTTCGTTCTGCAATTTTAAACATTACCCCAAAAAAACACTTTTAGTGTTTTCCCCTCTATTTCTCCTATTTTCTTTTACTTTCTCTTTTCCCTCTCCTACCCATCTTCTGATTATTATTGTTTATAGTTTTAAAATTCCTTGTTAATTCTAATTCCAGCAACTCACAGTGTTTCACTAAAGACTGCATTTTCTTTTAGAGTCAACTCTGTTCTATTCTCCTTCTATTTTTAATGATTCTGACATATCAATCAATGGCAAACTTTTAAAAGTTTTATGAGAAATTGACATGACTAAGAAAAAGATGGTATGGTACCTATCATGGGAATGTATAATATTCCAGTTAAAAAGTCAATGAAGTGCTAACAAAAATAGATCTAAAGGGATTACAGCATTACAGTGGCAGCAATTCTTGGAATAGTGTGACCTAATCATCTGGGAAAAAAAGTAGAGCAAGAAATATTCAAGGATAGGCTCTGCAGTGGGGCTGATAAAGTCTTACATGTGGATTCCTGGATATTGCAGCTCTCATGTGCTACTAGGAATAATTACTAGAAATAACTCAAATCCCACTAACACATGAAGAGTCCTGGGTGCAGGCTCCAAATTCTGAACAACAATTTTTGTGACTAACAAAACATTGTATTATCGAAGACGAATGTCATCTACAAATTTTAGTTGTCTTAATTTTAGTCTACAGCTGTTATGCAAAGCTAAAAATAGTGTAACTATCAACATCAAAATGTATTTTTTTAAAGGAATGTCTATACAAATGGCAGAGTGGTGAAGGCTTTACAGACAGGAAATTTAAAGGGTCCCAGTTTAAAGTGGATGACCAGGTTCTATTGTGCAGTTGGTGAAATTTGCCAGGATCTTAATTCTTTCCAGACAAGGAGATGTGCTCATAAGAAGAACCAAGTTTTCTGTCTGCGTACTTGGGGGCCTCTGTGTTAGGTATACTTTCTCCTATAGTTTACAGCATATTGCTATGAATTTTCTGGCTTCAATTGAAGACTTCCTTTCTCTGAGGTCCATGAAACATAATAAATTTCTTCATTTTCTTCTTTCAAAATAATAATTTGGAAATTAATAAGAGGTAAAAAAATAAGAAATAGAGAAAAGTACAAATTACCATCTTAATAGTTTTTATTTTGTCAAGTTAATAAATATAAACCTAGATAATTGTCATAGCAAGATACAGAAATGTCTTTTGATGAGAAAAGCAACATAAATAATTTTTATTGTATCTAGAAAACTTTGTCACACTCTTGGTGAAAACTACCATATTAACTGGTAGTTTAAAAAATTAAAATAATTATAATTTATTTAGATTATTATATGCCATTTCTCCCCTTTAAAACATAAGAATAGATCTATATCTACAATCTCAAAATAAATAATTACTAAGCATTGAAAATTTTCACCAACAAGGGAGTTTTTTTAATGATAGTTCACAGATTATTTGATTTTTTTATGCTTATATTTTTGCATCCATCAGGTTTTTGTTGTATTGTGGACAATGCTAAAATAGTATTATGTGGTTGGTGCTTATCAACATCATATCAAAACAAGCAGACATCAGAATAATTGGACTATTGAACATAATAGCTGAAGAGATAAATTCTGCCTTTTACTGTTTGGAACATAACCAGTTAGGATCTGAAAACAATAGAAAAATCTTAAAAAGATAAGATAGTATTTTTATTATAATAAATTGAATTATGAAGGAAAAAAGCAGTTTATCTTTTAAATATTTTCAAAATGCTATTTTGGGGGAATCAACTTATGAAATGTAGATAAGCAAGCAAAGTAAAAGTATTTCCTCGTATCCCATTATCCTGGCCGGTTGGTCTATAGCATGGGCATTAGGTATGCCTTCCAGAGAAACATCTTCTTCTATATCTTGCTCTATAGCTTGCCAGCGTCATTAAAGAACTGTCATGAGAGGACAGACCAATTTTAAGATAATAAAAATAAATGTCTCTATAGGACTTATCATAATGAAGAAAGACTCACATTTCTCTTCAGCTTACATTGGAGGAGAGATCTATTTTTAGTCACGGATTTACTTTGGAGGCCATTAACTAACTAAAACCAGTAGCTACTTAGCAATAATCCTAAATACAGTTTGTTGTAAAATATAAATGAGAATGGGGTCATTGGAAAAGTGATTTAAAGGAGTAGGGCTTTAAAAACAGTGTGGACATTAGGGATGGAAAAGAAATTGTCTCGGGGTTTATTAGAAACCAGTGGCCTTTAAAGGGCAGTTTCAGTCACCCCAGAAAGGTCAAGCAATCAAGTGTCCAGGATCAGAAGCTTTCTGATTTGCTGATCAAGCCACAGATTAAGTCTACTATAGTTCCCAAATTTCTCTTTCCAGAGCCTCTGTCTCAGGTACGCCCTTCTTAGTCATCACCAAAGCCTCCTGCTGAGAATCTGCACAGGGATTGTTTTTTTGGCACCAGCTAGAAATCTCATCTGTGTTGGCCTGCTCTTCTTGGCAAGAGACTCCAGACTCTATGGGCACAGAGAGCCTGGGGCTCTCTCTCTCTGCTTTGCAGTAAAAGAAAGCTTCCCATACCATCCACATAATCAATCAGGTTCAGACCCAATCACACAAGCTTCAACTCTGCAAATTTCACAGCCTATACAACTGAAAATTACACTGAGTCCTAGTAAGTAGGGGGTGTCTAATCATCTAAGATTTTCCCTATATCTAATTCCTGAAGTTGAATTTATGATACATGAAAAACAGTTGTTGGGGGGAGCCAGAGTGTCTCACAAAGAACATAAGATTTCTAATTTCTTCTATCTTTTAAATTCACTTCCCCTTTTTTTTTTGTTTTTGTTTGTTTTTTATCACAGCCTATATTGTTATTCTGGGTAATCCTAAACAAATGGCTATTTATTAAGCGCCTTCTGTGATCCAAGCACTATGTTAAGCATTTTACATTTTAGATTCAATACATCAAATTCTTACATAAATCTTATACAGCAGAAATTGATAATAATGGAAGAAATTTAAAATTGAGATTAGAAAGGACTTTGATGATATTTCAGTATCAAATTTCTTTCATATTAGTTACAATCTTTTAGTCATATGAGCCATACTGCTCATATGAGGCACAGTATCTTGTGTCTTCTTGTAAACATATACCAGGGTTTGTAATACCTAATCATTGAATCACTGTCCATAGACTAAAAATAGCTTCAGTTTAACAAGATATGATTTATACTTTTAGCCAATGGTAATTATATGGTATTCTCTATACTAATACATAGATCTAGAAAGCAAAGATGGGCATAGGAGTGACCCTACTCACTGGGGAATTTTTTGTTTTCTACCCCCTCCCAATAAGTTTATACTTTACTATGGGTCTTTGTTCTCAGAAGAGGAATGTCTCTACCGGAAGAAATGGTAAAATTTTCACTGAACTAAAGTTATAACTTCTGCTTGCCATTTTGGGCTCTTCGTCATATCAGATAAACAGAAAAAAGAAGGAGCTGCAATCCTGGCAGTGGTAATAATGAGAGGTGGGATGCTGCTCATAACAGGGACAGAAAGGCATGTGTGGGTCTGGAACTCAGAAGATTCTCTTCGGTGCTTCCTTTTCCAGTAGCAATCATAAACGGGCAATCGCAAGGCCTGACAAGATCAAGGTTGCTGGCCTTGAAGTGCAGAGGAATTAACATTTCTAGGAGCAGCTCTTAGTCAGTGATTCTCTGGAGTTTGTGTGTACATTTCCCAGTTCCCCTGTCCTTTGGGTGGGGTCTTTCTAACGTGAGTATTTCCCTGCAGATTTAATTTCTAGTTGTCTGCCATAATAGCCAGCTAAATAATGCATTCTATAATGTCTGCTTTCAACTTCTGTATCACTTTTTCTTTCTCCTACTGGTATTACTTAAATACTTGTACTTAATTTTTTGTCTCACATTCTGCTCCTGAAAGAACTCAAACTGGGACACAGGGTCTCAGCTATCTGCAGGAATCTCAACTCCAACGCATGAAACCAAGGTCGTATCTCCATACTGGAGTGGGCCTATAAATGCTTCTAATTGATGATGGGCTAACAGAATGCCATTATTGACTTTGGATTCCCTTTTCGGTTTTTGTACCACCCAATCTCCTGTTTTTATTTGTAAATTGGATATATTTAATTTGATTTTCAGAATGGAACTAAAACAAGGAGATATCATATCACTTCTATTAGACTGATAAAAATGAGAACATTGGATAATGCCAGATGTGGGCAAGGATATGGGCAAAGACCGTAAGAATAGTCATGTGTTTCTGCTGGAAGTGAATGTTGGTATAGCCATTCTGTAGAACAGCCTGTCAGGACTTGGTTACAATAAGTTTTCACCTACTCCATGAGACCCAGCAATTCTGCTTCTGTGTCCAATACTGAGTGGATCCACAAGAAGACATGTGTAAGAAAGTTCAGCATAGTGTTATTTTTCTTGGCAGGAAATTGCCACCAATGCAGGCATCCACCACAGAAGTCGGTGGTACGAGGCATTGCTGTTCATGTTGTAGCTCAAGTGTAGAAGTAACAGACTAATTATACACATGGCAACTTGGATAGATCTTAAAATAGATATTGCTAGATAGTGTAAAATTACAAAGTATATAACATAGTTCTTTCATGTATATTAAAATATGCATACAAATGCAAATTCATCTTCTATAAGAATACACCAACTTCAGCCTCTACAACAAATGCACTGAGAGAAAAGAGAAAACAGAAATGAGGACAAAGAAAACAAATGAACAAAGCAAGAACTGTGACTTGTGAGGACCAATAATAATAATGTGCCAGGTACTGACAAATTAATATTAACCCAACCCTTAGCACATAAAGCAAAGTAAAACAAAGCAAAACAAAAGAAAAAGGCTATTTTGAGTATTTCTACAGGTTAACTGCAGATGAAAGTTTGGCACATGCTTAGTTTAAGTGTTGGAAGTACCTATAACTCATTTAATAATTTTCCTATTGGTAAATATCAGTTTGGTTCCATTTTTTTTCTATTACAAATAGTGCTGTAGTGAGTAGCCTTCTGTGACCATATCTAATACATGTGGCTCTATTGAGAGAAGCAATGAGATGTGATGATTAAGAATGCTGGGTCTAAGGCTGGAATCCATGACTGTGTGCCCTTGAGCAACTTAGTTAATTGCTCTGGGCCTCAGTTCCTTGATAATACTAGTACCTACCTCATAGAGTTGTGGTGATAATAAAATGAGTTAATGTTTGTAAAGCTCTTAGAGCAATGCTGGCACATACTGAGCACTCAATCAATATTATTATTATTCTATCATTTTAGCATATATTTCAGTAGGGAACACTTTTTAAATGTTTATATGTTTTTTTATTCCAAATGGGCCACATCAATTTAGTCTACCACCAAAGGTGCCCAAGAATATCATTTTCTACACTCTTGCCAAAATTAGATATTATATTCTTTTTCATTCTTTTTCATCTCGTTGGTGAATAAAACATTACATTCTACCTTACATTTTCTTGGTTACAAGAGACTATGTGAACCTTTTAAAACTTTTATGGTATATTCATTCAAAAACTGGCATATTAACAAGATTAATCCTAACCAGTTTTAGACAAAAGAAGCTTCAGTCAGCTTTTGTATTTATTTGGCTTATGACTTATAATAGATTCAACCAGTGCTAAGCTTAACATGGAGCAGCCCTGCACACTGCCTTACAGATTCTGCCATTATTTTCTTTCTGGCCAGATGGGCTATTGGGAGATATAAATGATTATGATTATGTCAGAGTGTTATTGTTGTTTTCCTTTTCCTAATATTCATAAACATAATCTTGATTAAACAAATCTCCAAGCTGCTGGAAGTTAAAATAAATTGACACAGAATTATTAAACATTGAATTACTTCATATCATGACCTTTGCTTTTAAAATTTTTCATGACATGTAAATTTTTAACAGCATAATTTTAATCCAAGTGCCTAAATTCTATTCTGTGACCTTAAAGAAATTTAAATGTTTATTATACCTTTGTTAGACTAAAACTCCATTTCATAAGGATTTAGAAAATGTCAGCCAATATAGCTAAAGGGGTTCTTTGTTAAGAAATTCATTTAAAAAAAATCAAAGGACATGGAATTCTGGGGGGAAAAAAACTAAAGAACTGAAAGAAAAGTGACTTCCTGTCAAAATTATCTTCATCCTATGATGATTCCTTCTGTTGAGTTTCTAGAAAAGTTTCCCAAGGAAAATATTTTTTATTTAGTGTGATATATATTGGAATAATTCTTCTTCTGCTAACCCAGACATGTCCTGATGCACAGAACCCCTATCGATTCCATAACAACTTCATCAGAATAGATAGCTTGCAGATATGGAGAAAGAAGAGTAACAGTTAGAAAATGTGTTATTTTATTAATTAATTTTTTTAATAAGGAACAAAGTAGAGGAATTGTCAAATATTAAAACATTTATTTTACTGCCCTCTATTCTCCACTTACTACCACTCTGGGAACTTGAAAAAAAATACTATTTTATATTTTTCTATTTTTTAGAATTAAAAAAGGTTATGAGTTATTGCCTGCATAATCCTTATATTAAATATTTTTATACTCCAGAGTGTAGGTTACCTTTTAGGTTGGTCATATGTCTATTGACTCAGAATCTCACCGAGGAAATAGAATAAAACATATTAATAGTACAGAACCTTAACATTTGGAATCATGTTGGCCACAAAAATCCCTCCAAATAAAGTTTTAATCTGATGCCCTTCTACTGTATCTCAGGTTATGCTTTGTGGAGAATACCACTTTATCACAGAAACTCATTTCTGGTTGTACAATTGGCACAGTCTTTATAAAATTTTATAAGACTCTGATATAAAACTGCTTCATAGATAGCCCTGTGAACACTGACTCTCATTAATACATCCTTCCCATAATTTCTCACTGACATCACTAGCAAAATAAAGTGGAGAACTCTTCTCCAATGATGGTTGTCTTTTATGTTTCCTTATTGGCTCTACTACAATAGCAGACAAGCCTAACATTCAAATGTGTACTTCTCTTTTTTAATTACAAAGTATGTTGATATTAAGACATTGAGATGAAAATCATAAAATAGTCCAATTATTAACTCCAATTGGCTCATCAGAGATGATTCTTTTGTTCAGCAAACGTTTAATGAATCTTGACCATGAACAAGTTACTGTACATCATAATAGATTCATGTGTAAACTAACCTCTTTTTCTTCAGTGTGTCCAGATAGATGCTTAATTATTTGTGATGAAACAGAAAGGGACAAGTTCAATAGATATTTAGCAAGAACATACCAGGAAATACAAAAAAGGAAGATAGCATGTTCTAAATGAGAGCATCATGGAGTCCTCCAAAGAGATGTCATTTACTATGAGCTATGAAAGCTGGATAGTATTTCAACACGTGGATATGAGGTAAATGAATGCAAAAAACAAATGTAAGAGGAAAGCCTGCAGTAGGATCATGTGGAGAGCATGTAGAAGACATTTGGAAGCCTGACCTTTCTGGAGAATAAAGTAAAGTAAGTGAAGGGGGACGATGGAAAGTAGGAAAGCAGTGAAGCAAAGTCAGCTGAGCCCAGATGGTAAGGGTTGGTATGCCCATGCCAAAGAGCTAGGGCTGTCCTTGGTCATTACAGATTTTAAACAAAGATTAAATGATCAAATTTGTGTTTTACCAGGTGAATCTGGCTGAGGTTTTCAGGGTGGATTGGAATGAGGACAGAATGGAAACAGTGAAAAGATTATCTTCTTACCAAGGTCAGGAGATTTGGCAGAAAAGACCTCAACTGAGGTAATGACACTGAAATGAAGAAGAGAAGTGAGGTGGCTGGAATGTGAAGAACTTGGTAACTGGGTGTAGGCGATGGAGAAGAAAAAAGGGCAAGGTGGTACTAGTGACCAAATAAAAGGACACAGGAGGGAGAAGCTGTTGAAATAGAGGTGGAACATTTTGTTTTAAGATATATTGATTTTGGATTTGGAGAAGCAGGAAGCTACTATTAGATGTTAAAAGAAGAGCAAGCATCAAGGATGAGGGGACGGTTGTAATATACACGTTTAGAGAGATAGGAGGAAAAAGGAAAAGTCTCAATTTAGTGACGAAGAAGTCACCGATGAATCTCTATTTTTGAAATGTATGAACAAGAGATACAATGAATATGAATTTTATATACAGGTGGAATAAACAAGAGATTTTTCTGTATTTTTCTTTTCTACAATGACCATGCATTACTTGTGATAACAAAGAAAATAATAAAATGTCAACAGTTTTGGGTGGCATTTAGGTGGTGAGAACAGAAGCCATATGCAAAGGGATAGCAAAAGCCAGTTACAAAAGCTCTGATTGTCTAAAGTCGTGATTTTTTTTTTTTTTTCAGAAAAACTCTTTGAGCTCCATTTCTACATTCACAGGGAATAGGCCTGCCAGGAGTTTTCTTCCATTACAGCTCCTCAACCTGACTGAGATTCTGTCACTTGTAGATCTATTGATCACAGTGCCCAAGGCATCAATGAATGTATCCTAAATACTCACATAAAAAAAAAAAATCCTTATTTTCTATAGCTTCACCTCATCCCCATTGTTCTACAGAGGTCCCTATAACTGACTCCCTCTCCAGGTAATAATAATCAAAACACCTAACTTTACTGGAGCAGTTACTATGCAACATGTGTTTTAATAGTTGATTTATATGCATTATCTACATAAATTCTCACAGCGACTCTATGGTATTTTTGCTATTATTTTTCCTATTTTAATTAGGAGAAAACTGATATTTAGAGACTATAAGTTAGTTGTCCAAGGCAACCCAGTCAGTCAATAGTGAAGAATACATCACTCCAATCTTTATATCTTTTTAAGTTCCCTAGAATAAGGTTGGACAGTTTCTCCCCAAGAAACTAAATGCTAAGAGGTTCAAAGGCATATGAATTGCACAAGAGCTCTCTAAATTTCTAATGTAATTCTTTCTCTGAGATTGTTAGAAAAATGGAATTATGGAAAGTCAGGAGACAAGAATTCCATTTCTAGGTCTTCCGGTATGTTTGTAGGAAAATCACTTAATCTCCTTGGGTCCTCGGGTTCTCTTGCCCCTAACTGAGTTCGTACATGGCTAGCTACAGCACGATGCTGTTTTGTGACTATTGATTAAGATCTCTGTGAATGTTCTCCATAAGGCCATAAAATGCCTTGAAAATTATCCAGATTCTGTTGCAAACCTCCTTGCTTTTCTGCCCTGACCCCAGGTAGAAGAACATTCTGAGTCTGTTTCTGGGGCATTGTTCATTATCTAAGTAAGGATATTCATAAAAGCCAGGGTTCTGACCCTTATTCCCTCTAAATAGGATTATACTTATAAAATGCTCCTAAACCTTGGATAAAAAAAAGAGATTATAGTATTAATGGTTTTACTTTTCAGAATACTATATTTCTAGTTGAACCCAAAGGCTGAAATGCTAGCAATCATGCCAGGGATTTATAACATTTCTAATAAATTTGAAGGGGGGCCAGGAATCAGCTTATTCATTTTTAGTGACCTCTAAATTTATATATCTAGATTTTCATTTATTCAATGTTTTTGAGAACGTGTTGTGGGTCAGGCACTCATATAGCTCAGTGCTCAAATAGGAAAGAAAATAATATTCAGGTGTGAGAAGAAGGAAGGAGCTCTGAGTGGATAGAATAGCATGAATAATGGCTTGGGTGTGAAACAGAGCTTAGTGTATTTAAAGAACTGAAAACAGATCTGGAGAATTAGGGTGAGATCAGTAGATTTTCCAAAAATGACGTGTAAGCACTAAAGAGTGGGGCCGGACAGTCAATGGCCATGTATTCTGTGTTAAAAATTTTGAACTTTATCTTGAGGACAATGAGAAGTCATTGGTATATTTTAAACATAAAACAATTTTTATATTTTTCAAAGATCTCTCTGGTTCATGTAGAGGATAGATTGGCTAGA
>JAQQSQ010000991.1:0-13347 GCA_028627145.1 Eidolon dupreanum | reverse complement strand
AAGCCCTTCTAATTTACTGAAGAAAAAATGTACTTTGAATCTCTGAGGTTCTATAGCTTCAGGAGATCAGGACACATTTTCACAGAATGTTAGAGAAGGAAGGACCTATTCTAAAAGAACAAACAGAACCTTACTCCTAGGAAACGCAAGAGGTCATAACCAGGTAGTAATGAGGAATAAGAAACAAGCATTTTTTTTCCATGTCTATCAGTTGCTTCACTTTATCTTAAAAAACAAAACCAAAACTTATTTTTTTCTGATTATAAGATTAATTGTTGTAGAAACTTTAGATATTCTTAACAAGTATTAAACAAAGAGAAAATTCAGTTTAATAGCCTGCTTTTCTTTACCTAATATTTTAGTATATTTTTCAAAACATCAGTAGTCACATTAATTGCTATATATAATTTCATTTTTTGATGTACAGTAACTTACTGATCTTAAGTTGTTTACACTGTTGACTTTTATTATTCTACAGAACACTGTGATAGATAACTTTATTTGTATAAATAATTGTACATTGGACATAGTTTCCAACTGTATTATTTAAGATTTAAAAAGATAGATTTAACAAATCATATACTTTTGACCTTTCGCTTATTTGAGTCTGCCAATGTTGCTATGTATTTGCCTAGATTTTATTCTGTTTCTAAACATTTATTAAGAGGAACAGTGCCTGAATCCTTCAATATGATATATTTGAACTGGAAATAGCACCAATGTTTTCATATTATTTCAAACAGACATATGACAAAGTGTATGGTTAACAATTTTTTCTTTCACTTTCTATGGCCAGTGGTTTCTGGTACACAGTTTATTAGTTTAGAAAATACTCAATAAATGTTTAATAAATAAAAAAGATTCAGGCACATCTTAGGGTAAGCAAAACCATTTGGGAAGGATGTTAAGTAAAAACCACTTCCATTCAGGATAATAGCTTTCATTTCATTAGGAGAGATGACAGCTAAGCACAGTTCAGGAATTCTGACTGTTAAATGAGAAGTGTAAAATGAAAAATGTTGTTGCTTTAATTTACCTATGTGGGAAACCAGGACTCTAATAGTTATTTGATTAAATGTTAATGAGATCTACTAAATTGACTCAACTCTTACTTTTATAAATTAGATATGTCAGTTAAAATAAGACCAGCTTTACCTCTTACTTTAACATCTTTGAGTCAACATCTGCTTACAAGCAAAGTGCTTTAACTACCCTGGTTATTTAAATTTAATGACATCCATTAAAGGAGGCTGGAGGTTTGCAACACGAAGCTTGAGAAATTAGATGGTGTGATTATTTTCTTGTTTCTTCCCCCAGGGGAAAAAAAATATGCTTACTGGCAGAACTTCTTCTAGTGTATTTTTAATATCACAGATTTTTTTCCCCCTGAACCAGTTAGAGAGTAAGATTGTTTGATTTCAAGCACTCTTTGAAAGTAGCTGTTATTAAAACATCAGCGTAACGAGTTCACATAATTTAAAAAATGTTTTATCAGTGCCATAGTGGTCATTACCCTTGAGCTTCTTGGGAACCTAATTTTGATTTCTAAATTTGTTTTGTTCTTTATTATAGTCAATAATAGGCAAAGATGTTTTTTCACTACATACTGCATTTGGTTGGGCTTGTTTACATTCAGTATGGCAAATTCTATTAAGTTAACTAAGAGAGACTTTTCAAGAATTAGATATTCAAACCAATTCTGATTATAAACTTTTATCTTATTGGAGAAATGTGGCTGAAAAGCTTTTTAAATTTGCTACAACCAACATTTTCATATTATGCCAAATTGGGTTGTGATATGCATGTGATTAGTAGATTTTTCACATTTGTGTTTTTAAGATCTTTTAATGGCTTGGTATTTCAAAACACCGAACAGTCAAAAGCCAGCATTATATTTTCATAATTATATATTTCTTTTTGCATCCAGAAATCTGAGTGAGCAGAGTATTTATTCATTTCACATGTTTCACTTAGACTTTAGAGCCATGAGTTTGGATCATGCTCAAACAGCAGCAGTGTGGAGTAATTTTAGGCATCCTAATACTTAGCAGGGTCAGCATTAAGGTGAAGCAGGTAAGGCGCCTGCCTTGGGGTTAAAATTTAAGAGTGCTAAAAAGCTTAGTGATGAAGATAAATAACATTTCAATATATGGGGGAAAATCATAATTAACCCACCTCCCCATCTATGATGAACAAAATGTCAAAATTTTAGAAAAAAGGTTAGATCCGACCCTGCACTTCTACCTGACTCACCTTCCCCTAGCCCTGACCCTGGTCCAGTTCTAGTTCTGCTTTCTCCACTTTTCTGTCCTTGGATAAGGTACTCCTCTGAGTCAAGTTTTCCTTATCAAACACCTGTGATAATAATCCTGGCTTTTCTGGTTGAGTTATTAAGAGATTCGCATCAGCTCAAAATACAAGGGAAAGCCCATTGTAAATACAATTTACATGTTTATTTACAAGTTAGGAGAATCACCATACGATTTTAAGCCATTATTATTATTATGAGCCCAGATGAATATTCTAAGTAAACATCAGATTTGAAGATCCTTGGAAAGCTTCATGTTAATAAAGTTTGAGATCTAACTCTTGAGTTTATTTATCAGACAGATCTAGGAGGAGAGATCTAAAGATAACTGAAGGACTCTCCCTCTCTTTCCTTTCTTTTTTGTTCTTGGATGCAAATTCTACTGATTTTGTTAGGAGCTAGCAGAGGGAACCAGAAATTCATTTTGTTTGTTTTAAATCTCCCTGTGAAGTGTCCATGAACAACTGAGGTCTCGCCTTTGCTCCAGCCATTCTACCCACCAGTGGTGCCTTCCCCATTTCTTCTGTCTGTCCGAGTTCTACCACCTTTTATTCACATCTGACCTTGGTAAGGCCTTCCTAGGTTCTCTTGGCCGGAAATGGGTTCTCCATCCTCTGCCCTCTTGTAGTGGATAAACTGCCTCTACCGCTCATTGGTGATCAGTTACAGAGCTATTGTCTTGAGGCTTTAACTAATTCTGCATTGAATTTAGTTTCCAGACCACAGTTTGAGAAATAGAGATTGTTTCTCCAGTTACATAGAAAATCCCTTGGGTAGTGCTCCCCCCGCCTCCCATAGACTGTTAATTTCAGGGCGAGCAGAGTTTGGGTCTGTTTTAGCAAAGGGCCTTTGCACACTTTTTTTTTTTTTTGACTGAATAAATGAATGTCTTGCATGTAAAAGGGCAAATGTTTACTCTTCTGATTCATTTGTCGAATTTTATTGTCTTCACCCTAGGCCTAGAGAAAATGATTGGTGCCATGTGGAAGACAACTGTATTGTTGGTCTTTTCGATGCTCAGCCCCCGTTGTGATGGGCTCTTTCGCAACCTCTACAAAACTGTCCAGACGTCCAGGCCACATAAGGGAAACGTAGGACAGCCATTATTTCTTACTCCCTATATTAAAGCTGGGAAACTCAAAGAAGGTAAGTTTAATCAGAAAACCACTGGTATACTTTCAACACTTTTTCCTTTTCTTAAGCAATTACCATATAGGATTCCAAATATATTCTGGTATTTTTACTCACTTGGTTTATTTCAAATACTAGTGATTTGATGTTGTATATTTTCAGAGTTATGAGCTAAAATGAGAGCTCGTCAGGATGAGTTTATCTAATGGTTGAGTCCCTGTACTTCTATTTATAAAATTAGTACCATGCCTGTCTACCACTAGGCGCTTAATAAGGTTAATACTAACCTCAGAACGTCCTATGCGTCAATTACTGGTTCCAAGTATTCTACATAAACTCATTTAAGCATCTCAATGACCCAGGCAGGCATATTCATTTTTACACACAAGAAATTAAGCAAAAAAGAGATTGTTACTTATCAGAATCCCACAGACACCAGCTTGTGGATGCAGAATTCACACCCAGACAGCCTCACTGCAGAAGCTTTGCTCACAGCCACTGTGCAGGGCCCCTTGCCTGGCAAGTTACCCAAACATCCTAGGCCTCAGTATCCTCATTAGTTAGGTGGAGATGCAACCACCTACCCAAGGTGCAGGGATATTGTATGAATCAGATGAGAAAATGCATGTGAAAACTCTTTATAACTCTAAATTGCTCTCTAGATATCACGTGTTTGCAAATAAGGTTTTCTACCATTATAATTAATAGAAAAAAGGTGTCATCTGGTATCATCAGAGACTAAAATTTGTGACCTGCCTCTCTTCTTAATGCTTCTTCTTGCTTACGTAAATCACTGTGTAGATAAATTACTTAATCTTTTGGACCTCAGTAGGCTCCTGAACTATAAAATAGGCAGCTATGCTGAGGGGCTGTCTGTAAAAGGAAGCAGAGAAATGCGGCAGAGTCTGGGGAGAGCTATGGGGTCAGGAAGGGTCTTTAAGGGGGAAGGAGATAATGTGTTTTGCTGATGGAAGTGATCCAGGAGAGTGGGGTAGGTTGTTTGGGGTGTAGGTAGCTCTTACTGGTGCAATTTCTTTAAGTAGGTGAGAGACACGGCAACTGGTGTTTGTTCCAGAGAACCGAAGTTCATCCCTGGTGGCAGGTGGGCAGGCAGAGGTAATGGCTGTGAGGCTGATAGGTTGGTAGATGTTATGGGAATATGGAAGTGATACTGGAAATTTCAGGGAAATGATCATGTTAAAGACCCAAAAGAAATCTATCACCTCCATATGGAAGTTTAAAATAAAGCAACTTTCTTCATTTGAAATGTTCTCATAGCCAATAGGATGTCATTGTTGTTTTTGTTTGTTTGGTATAAAACCAAAACATTATCGTATCTTAAGGGTGCATTTGAATCCTGTTCATATGTCTTTTTTCAAAATACACATTGGTTCCATGTTTCACTGACTTTTTTCTAAGAAAAAGTGAAAAACTTTGGTAATGTAGTCAGTGTACGTTAGTGTGCATTTGATAATGTAGTCAGATAATATAGTCAGTCTTTTTTTTTTTAAAAGAATCACTTTTACTTGCTGTAGAAAAGTCATTAAAGATGGTGGCCTACTAGTATGAGCTCATATCACTAGGTATAAACGAAGAGGCCAAATATCATTAATTCAAGTCTAACAAATTGAATCACATGCATTCATTCTGGCTTCCTCAATAAATGGATACTGCTGACTTAGATTATGTACATTAACAATAAATCAAAGCAAATCATTTAGAGTTGAAAAGGAATTAAATACTTATAAGCAACTCTACCAATCAACAGATGAGAGTCGAATACCTTACATGACTTGTCCAAGGGGATGCAGGTAATAGTAGAAGAGATTCGTTAAAGACTCAGATTTTCTGACTTCTGCTCTGTGATATGCCCGCTGTAATTTATTTTTCTTTGTTTAATAAGCTTGTGCTCTTCTGGAGTGATCAGATACAGACACGTGAAACAATTAAGGACTAAGGCAGTGCATATTAAAATACTCAAGTGTGACATTTGAGGTGGACATGCTGGAAATTCTGAGAAGGAAACTATCCCATTGGTCGGCGTAGTTCAGGGAGAAAATAGTACTAGTAGTAATAGTAGTAAAAATAAAAAGTGGCTAGCATTCACTAATTATATGCCTAGTACCTAGCACAGTGCCTGTGTGTAATAGGCGCTTGATAAATATTTGTAGAATCTAAATTTTAGATCTGAATAGGTGCCAGGCATTGTGCTTTACACACACACTAGCTCATCAAATCCCCCAGAGAGCCACCCTAATAAGGAATGCATAATTATCATTCCCATTTTACAGATGAGAAAATTGAGGCCCAGAGAAATTAAGTATCTTACCCAGGGCCATTTAAAGCTCATAAGTGGCAGAGCTGGAATTGAACCCTAACTTTGCTTACTCTAGAGTCTGAGTTATGAATCTCTGTGCTATGTGACCAGCTCTAGACATTAGTGTGTTAGGTAAGATTTGGGTAAATTGAAAAAGCCATTGAATGAGAAAAACAGCTTAAACAAAGGCATTAAGTGAAAGTGACCATGTTGTGTCTGTATCAGATATCTGGTAGGGTCAAGTGAAAAGAATGCAGAGAAACTCACCTAGGAGGCTGTCCACCTCCCTCTCATTCCTGTGTTTTTTGACTACGAGCATTCCGGTTGTGGTCATTGGTAGCAGCAAAGAAAGATTTCGAGGGAGGTAGTTTCATCTTCTGTCCTTTGTGCGAGGCCCGATAGATCACCATCTGATGAGTGACAATATTTAAAATATTAAATCTGATATAACGTCACTTTCTAATGTTCAGTTACACAGTCAAAAATCTTCGAATGGAATTTTAAGTGGCTGATCCAAAATCTGGTACATCTGGGTATTCTAATGTAGCCCTGACAACGTTAATTAAGGATAATTTTAATCATCTACCTTATTGAAAGTTCAGGAAGCTCTGGACAGATGGTCAGCTTGTTGCCCTAAATCTCTTGTGTTTATTGAGTCTGTCAGAACTCTGGGAATGTGAGTCTTAATATTGCAATGGAACACTTTTTAGATAAACAATCATTCACAAAAAGACAAGGGAAATTTTATTTCTTTAATCCCCCATTAGCGGGTTTAGTTTTATGTAACTGTGATTGCATGTTTACTTTCTCTGCAGCTAGAATAAAGCCTATTCTCTGAAACAAAACAAATATAGGAGGCAGATTTTAGCATGTTTACAAAAACTGCATTTTCACAAATTTTAAAGACTATTTTGCTATTGGGTCTTAATTTGTTATGAATGAAGGTCTGGTAGTGTCTTGTCTATACCGATGGGGACCCGAGTCTTAGTGAATATGAAGTCGGTGCACCCTCATGAGCTGGTTCATGCCTTTCTTTGGTCATGCTCCCATCTGTTTGAATGTGGCGATCTTACAAACACTGGTAATGGCAGTAAATAATAGGAGGAAGTGAAATCGCTTCAAAGAAAACTTTCTTCCTTTCTTTAACTGTTTTAAACATTGTGTCACGGTTCTTTGGAAGAAAGAGACTTCTCCATCTTGCGGGTTTATTTTCCACATTCCATTAATAGATTCTGGAAGGATGAATGGAACATCTGAAAATATAAAAAAAAAATCATTTTAGTTGAAAGAACTTTCGATTATTTTACTGTAGTTTAGTTAAAGGAAATTGAAAACTTGAAACAGGGTGAACCACATTTTTGTGGGCCAGGAAAAAGTTTTTCTAAATTTCTTAAGATCTTAATAAGGCCTGCCTGCCTTAAAAAGGTTTTTGTAGTAATAAGCTAATTCTAGTGCATTGTCAGTGGGGCCTGTTTTAGCTCATTCATTCATTCATTCATTCACATTCATCCATTAAAAGTATGTATTGAATATCTTAAGTGTGTAAATCAGCATGCTATGTCCCCAGGGGCACAAAAGTAAACTGGACAAATCTCTTGCTTTCTGAAAGCCCCTGCTCTAGAAAGGAAGGTAGGGAATGTACCTGAGTACGTGCAGGTAGCAGAGAAACAACCTTGGAATCCTTAGAAAGGGAAGGGCTGGGCTAGCATCGGAGTCATCTTCAGAACAGGGCGGCAGACCTCGGGCTGTGCTGGTCTCAGACAGAGTGATGCAGTCAGCCTCTCCCATGTTCCATTCCCTCCAGCTTCTTTCTGCTCCGTATTTTCTCATTCTACTTTGACCATTCTCATTTTTCTCTGTCTTCTTTCTCAGAGCCTCCCCTGCTCACTTACCCCTTAGTGATTCATCTCTCACTCATTCTCAATGTCTCATTCTTTAGCCCTCCTTTTTTTTGGGGGGGGGGTCCTCTGATTTTGAGAAGATTAATAGTTTTGTGGAAAATATTTGAAAAGCATTTTAAATATAAATTTCCAATTATCAAAGAAGTTAAGTCCCGGGGATGTAATGTACAGCGTGACAACTAGTTAACAATACCGTATTGCATGTTTGACAGTTGCTCAGAGAGTATCTTAAAAGTTCTCATCACAAGGGAAAAAAATGATAACTGTGCAGTAGACTGATTGTGGTGATCATTTCTCAATATATATACAAATGTCAAACCATTCGGTTGTACATCTGAAACTAATATAATGTTATCTGTCGATTATATCTCGATTTTAAAAATGGCCCCCAAACAAGTGTTTTAAAGGCTGTGCGATGCTGGAGGGTGATCCTTTTGGAGGCTAATTGAGAGTGGAAGTAAAAACGGGGAGAGGGAAGAAATGACTGCTGGAGGGAGGGGCGTGCGGTGGAAGGGGGCTGGCACCACCACTTCCCCCTAAATATCGCCCCTTTCTTTTTCTTCAAGTTCTTCTCTCTCCTTTTTTCTTTGCCTTTTTCTGGCATGGAGGGTAGATCTCATTGGAAGAGAGGCTGGGTTAAGCAGTCTTCCCCTAGGACCTGGCTGGCCTGAGCCAGAAAAAGGCAAAGTCTTCCAGACTGTACTTGGGGTGACCTGGGCCGTGAGGGCCGTGAGGGTCGTCCCTCCCTTTGCCTGGGCCCTTTTTTTATGTGCAGCTTTGTGCTTATGGCTCATCTGCATGTTCTTATTTGATCTGCACAGGGAGCCAGGGGTGGGAGAAACAGCATCTACATTTTACATAGAAGGAAAGAGAGGCTCGGAGAGGTGAAGTGACCTGCTAGGGAGCCTGGTCAGGACTGCACACCCAGGTCTGTCTGACTTGGAAACCCATGCTCTTCCCATTGCGCTACCCTTGCAGGAGCCTTTGGAAACTGCCCGCTGACACCTTTCTTGTGTCCCCACCATCCTCTCTGCTCCCAGGTGCCCTCTGTCCCCAGTCAGTGGATACATTTCACAGAGATCAGCAACAGCGATGCTCCCTACGGGCCAGCTTTTTTCTACAGGTTTTGTGTGCATGGATTCTTAAGGCCATCCATCTTTCATAACCAGAAACTGAAACACAGAGAGGTCAAATCCCTGCCTATTTATTACAGAGCTGGTCAATAGTAGCCCTTGGATCAGCAAAGTAGAGGCGAGAGTTTCTCTTCGGGGAGGCAGATCCATTTTGAAAGAGGAACATGTAGCCCCGGAGCAGTGGGGTGCTGGTAAGTTTACCAGGCAGCTCTCGGGGCTGGGTCCTTGGTTCGTAGCACTGATTCCCTGAGTGCCACTGTTCTCACTGTGGCTTATTGCAACCTCTCAGTAATGTCACTGAATGCCACGTTAGTAAGATGTGAATGGCTCAGCACTCCAGAGTCTGCGGGCTCTAGCACCCACTGAAGCCATCTATAGTTGGTGGCATGCGTGAAGGATCAAGCTTCCCTACCTACCCCTGCCTGCTAACCAGTCTCCAACTTAACAGGTCTCAAGACTTAAGTGGCTTTTCCCAAATGATTCGTTGGGGAGGGGAGGATATTTGCTTTGTCACCATGGAAGGACTCATCTCCCACCCCGATGTTCCCCTTCTACTTTCCTACCACATCCTACTACCTAATTTCTGTTCCTTCTTCACTCCTTTTCTAATCACTGCTTCCCCTCCCACAGATATCTTATGACTAGTTCTCCAACGGAGCAGTGTGGCAGGGTTGGGAGACAAACTAAGTCTGCAGCCTGCCTCCTAGGTCTAAACCCCAGCTCTCCTTTGTTAGCTGTGTGACCTTGGACAAGTTACTCCACCTCTCTGTGTTTCAGTTTTCTCATCTGTGAAGTGGGAATAATAATTATACCAACCACCTAACTAAAGCCCTTAGTACAGTGGCCTTTTAAGTGTCAGCTCCTATTAGTCTTATTCCTTTCTGTGTGGCCTCAGCTGTCCGAGCAGTCCTGCTTCCCCTTCCCTGTCCCTGTCTGCTTGATGCCACAGGAAAACCTCATGACTGTCCCATTGTCCTATTTGGCTGCCTCTGAGTAGCCACGAGGTCGCTGCCAGCCTCTGGCCACCCTCCCCAGCCATCTTTGCTCTCCACACAACTCTGTTCATTTCCCATAACGGAAGTAGCAGGCCTTTTGCCTCCATGATAAGGAGAATGTGCAGAGCACGGGCCTCCCAAGGCTGAGGGCTGCTTAGCTGTGCCATTTCTCTTGCAACTCTGCCTTGGGGCTCTGGTGACTTTGTCCTGCCTTGGCTCTTCAGGCTCAATGTGAACACTTCAGTTTTGTTGTGATTTTTTTTTCTTCTTCTTTCAACAAAAATCCTATTATCACTCACAAAATATATTTTAGGACCACCCCCCAAAAAGCTTAAAGATGTCACTGTCCTTGGCTAAATTGTTTATGTCAAATATAGGGAACTGGCCAGGGCACCTTGGGATTTGGTACAGTAAGCACCTTCTGCCAGTCCTTCAAAGCCGTTCTGATCACTCTGTCCCAGACCTGGCCCCTCTGGGAGAAGACTGGAGGAGGTGGAGACTGCTAACCTGAGTTCTCTCTCTAATCTTTGGGTAAATTTTTTCCTCACTAGGGAAACGATTGAGTTTGGTGGCTTCTTACCCAGGACTGAAGGTGGAGAGTTACGCTGGCTACCTCACTGTGAATAAGACTTACAACAGCAACCTGTTCTTCTGGTTCTTCCCGGCTCAGGTAAGCCTGTGACAACATCCTACCTGCACACTGACACCAGCGGACTGTCCTGCGCCAGGCTGGAAATGTTAGCCTGTAATCAACCTAAGTGTTTTGTTTTGTTTTTTTAATTGTTAGGATTTTTTCCCCCCTAAAAATAAGTGCCAGTGACTGCCTCGTGTTCCTGTTTATGGGCAGGAAACAAATGTTTGTGGGGAAAGTCCAACTTTTAAATTCCTTGCAGCCTTATTCACAACATTAATCCTACCACCTTCTTCCTCCCAGTCATCTTCCTATCTTTTTGTTGTTTTGTTCTAAAAATCCCTGAGGCAGGGATGGACAGTGGAGGGCAGACAGAGGGAAGGGGTGGGGAGATTTCTGAAATTCACAGGTAATGAATGCATTTCCGAGCACGTATACATTTAGTTGACAGTGGTCTCACATGGCTGCCCTGTCTGTGGATTTTGCTGGGCCAATTAATATTCCAGCACTCACTCTTCTATGCAGCCAGTAGCACTAATTGAGCAGTATTCTGTGGAGATACAGAGAAAAGGGAACTGAACTCAATCTGGGCCTTTGGGGGAGGGGTAGGGAAGACTGGTAGTCTAGGATGGCTTCCTGGAGGAGGAACCCCTCACCCTCCCAACTTCATACAGGTACAGGAAGGTATACCCTTGTACTTTATTTCAAGTGCAATTTCAACTAACTTACTTCAAAGTCACACAGTTCTTCATCACGAACAAATCATTTTTGGCTCATGGGTACTGTTTGGGGGTGTTTGTACAAATGCTGAGATGCATAAACAAATGTTATTCCACCACAGGGTAATTTTCTATTTTTATTTTCCAAATTGGAAGCCAGAGAAAACAAACGAAAACGCTGTCCCTGTGGAGGGTGGTATTTCTATTTGCATGTGATTTGCATATAGCAGTGCTGCATATGTAATGACCAGATAAATTGCTTAATCCAGGGTAGTTTTCAAATTAAATCACTTCTGCTGGTACTGTTGGGTTGTATTTTCTTGACCTCTCATTTCTGTTTTCCCAACCATGACCTCTGATACAGCTCATCACACTGTTATGGGTGGGAGCAAGGCATGAGGAATTCTGGATATGTTTTGATTGGGCTCATATTAGTCAGCAGGCTGTCACCTACTCTGGGAAGCCTTTCTTGGATCCAAAAGGGTTTCTTATTTCTTCCTCAGTGTTACTGTTGAGTGAGGCAAGTGAAGATGCTAGAGCACAAAATTTCAGGAGAGACTCGCTCTCAGGGTGGTCCAAGAGCAAGCTGGACGCCTGACTCTCCTCCAGTCTTGCTGGTACCTCCCATTGGCGGAACCCAACCGGAAACCAGAGAGAAGGGAGTCTGGTCCACAGAGGTCTGCCTTCCAGGGCACAGAGCAGAGAATGGGTCTTCAGGAGCAATCAGGAAAACATCCAAACAGCCAGCACAACTGTTTTAAGGAGAATTGATATAAATTAAGCCTAGAAACATGACCTAATTCTAGCAGGTGGAAATTTTCCTTGTCTTCTTGGAAGTCTCTTAAATGTTATGCCTTTCAGAAACCATTTTTGATATCACATCTATCAATATTATTGAGTACAGTCATTTATCATGAACTCCTTTGTATTTGCTTTCTGTTGCTGCTATACAAATTATCACAAACTTAGTGGCTTAAACAATACAAATTTATTATTTCACAGTTCCATAGATCAGAAGTCTGACACAAGTCTCACTGGGCTAAAATTAAAGTGTGGGCAGGGCCACCATCCTGGAGGCTCTAGGGAAGAATCTGTTTCCTTGCTTTTCGCAATTTTTAGAAGCTTCCTGTTTTCCTTGGTTTAACACCTTCCTCCATTTTCAAGCCTGCTTCACGGGGTTGAATCCCTCTCACTTCGTGTCACTCTGGCCGACTCCGTAGTCACTTCACTTTCTCTGACTCTTCTGCTTCATTCTTCTGCATTGAAGGGCCCTGGTGATTACACAGGGCCCACCCAGATAATCTCCCTATTTGCAGGTCAGTTACTAACAAACAATTCCATCTGCACACCTAACTCCCCTTTGCCACGAACTTAACCTGTTCACAGGTTCTGGGGATTCGGATGTGCGTATCTTTGGGGGGGCCATTATTCCGTGCAAGATGGATACTTGAAAAATTTGCCTAGATCAGCGATTCTCAATATATTCTCTCTCAGTGATTCCCACATTTTATTGTATTTAAGAATTCTCTCCAGATTCCCCCAGAGGTTCTGACTTGTCAATTGGGAAAGTCCAGCGAACTGTAGAATTCACAGGTAGAACATGCTTGAGAAACTATCGCTCCAGCCTACGTGCCATCACCCTGTATTCGGTGTTTCTGGCCCCTAAGTGGCCCACATTCCTTTTGCCAGAAAGAGACACCTAGAACAGGCACACGCAGATGGAGGTGGTATGCTGCCCATGCACACAACTGGGATGAGGGCTAGGATGGGGGAACGAGGAGGTAAGTGGAGCCTATGGGGTCAGCCTCCTAATCCTGCTTGGTGTTCCTCCAGGGCCTCTTGGGGCTCAGCCTCCACTGCATTCTCTGCCCTCTCCACCCTCACCCTCACCCTCACCCACACCGCAACCCACCCCAGCCCGTCCAGAGAAACCTCATTCCTTACTTTCTGTTCTGTGTTGGTGGCTGTTTGTGATACTTGTAAGTTCCTCCACGACTTCTGCATATTGAGTCTTCTTTAGTAATGATTCAGATGAGTGAAAACAGGAATGAATGGTGAGAGAAGTGATGAAATGAAAATAAAGACCCAGTCTTGTCTTCCTTGGATTGCTTCTGAGCAGGGGAACCTTCGTCAAGAATGTAGGTGATGCGTTGGGATAATAAAGCTGGTCAGGAATGGAGGCGTAGGTCCTGCACCCTCCCCGGGTTACCAT
>JAQQSQ010000990.1:0-13349 GCA_028627145.1 Eidolon dupreanum | reverse complement strand
CCTCAGTGGCACTAGGCGCAGCGCAGGCGGCCCGGGGAGAGCACAGCACACGGGACATGAAGCTTCATGCCCGGGGTGCAAGAAACACGCGGAGGCCGGGCCCGGGCGAGCCTGGGCTCTGACCCTTCGGAGGGCGGCACGCAGCGGCCCTGCGCCGCCCGGCCTCGGCTGCCGCGGACAGCCACGGCCGTCTCAGAGTCCCGTGGAGGGGCCACCCGGGGCAGGCACCGCGCGTGGCTCCCGCGCACCGACGGCCAGCGCGCCGGAGGCCCGTGGACCTGGTCGCGTCCGGGACGCCCTAAGCTTGACATCCCGGCGGGCGGACGGCGGGCACCGCGGTGCCACTCAGAACCAGAGCTGTCTTGCCTTTGGGCTGCTCATCCGAAGACTCGTCCTTCGGGACGCCGGGCCCTTGTCGCTCCTGGCGGAATCCTGGGTTTTCGGAGGACGCGCAGCCACCTCACCCAGCGCTTTGCGAAGCGCCCGGGCGCCCAGCCGCGGGGGAAGCGGCCCCGCTGCCACCTGAGCGAGGCGCGCAGCAGCGCACCTGCCCCGGCCCGCGCCCGCTGCACCTGAGCCGCCGCGGGCGCAGCTCCGGGGACTCCCCGCCACGCCACTCCCGTGGGCGCTCCGGCCAAGCTGGCCCGGGGACCCGATTTGGGGGAGCGTGTCGAGGACACGCCAACTGTCCATCACTCCGGGTTCTCCAAAACGTCGCCCGTGCAGCTCGCCACGGGGAGAAAAGGGTCGTCGGACGCGCGTTCGCTGCGCTTTCACGTCTGGTCTTTAATCTGTACAGAGAAATTAAATATTTATTTGAAAATCATTCTGCATTTATTACAAAAGAATCATTACAAAGGTATAAGAACTAAACTCCTTTGAGATCTCAGCGTTACAATAAAATTAATTATCCCTGAGGAACTGGTTAGGGAAATCAAGTCAGGCCAGCTGTGTTGATGTCTGCAACGATTAAAGCAACTCCGTTTTATTTATTTATTTATTTTTTAAAAAACTCACTTTATCAAGTGTATTTTTTTTTAAAAAGAAAGAGAATGAACTAGGATTAATAAGCAAAGGTTTGGTTTCTATTTTAGTATGAATTTAAAATACTGGGAATTTTGACATATGATGTGTGTTGACTCTTTCAGTTAAATTTGAGACTTGAATAAAAAAGTCCAATTCTGAGTTTTTGAATGTCTTTTATGATCTTTATTGTCAGTGTCTCTTGGAGAAGGCACGGAAACACAGGTTTCTTAAGGGCATTTTCAGAGTCACATTGACCAAGTTTCAGCTGTGAGATTATTTCCTCAGTTTTTACCTATTATCCATCCCCAATTCTACGTATTGATGGATAATCTGTCGAGATTCACGTGTTTTAGGCTCCCAAAGCAGCATTCCTCTACCACAGAATATGTTTATTTTGTACTAACAAACGAATATCTTTATAATTCTTATTTAAATTGTATGTGACTTACAGGATATGAACAAGCAAATCGTATGAGTTTTATGCTCAACACTTCAAGTGTCAGGCTTGTCGATTCATTGTCGTGGCCACTGGATTTTTGTCATCGATGATGAGAAAAATACATTATAAATAACATTTAAATCAGCATAAAATTATGATGTATTATGCTTCAGGATTCTACTTATGGTCCTTATCCTGAGATGAGAGTCCTGCTTTATCTGTAATTCTACTCAATTCTAGAAACATTTCATGATGCAACAGAGGTTTTGACTTCCAACTAGGTTGCTGGAAGAAAATTAGGAAAAGCTTTACTTTTATGGCAAAGTTTTATCTATAAAATCTCCCCATCCACCCTGGTCCCACACACAAAAAAAATGTAGTGAATCCTTGAATCGGGCACTGAAATTTTAATTTGCTGTCTTTCCTTTCTCTTTGTAAACTCTCATTTAGTGTACTACGATATGTTGATAACGCCTCCAGTGAATCAACTGTGTGTCCAGTAAACATTTAGAGTATCTGTTGATCTCTTTTTATAAGCCTTGAAACATATCTTCAGTTGTACAAATGACAAGAAAAAAAATTACAGATTATCTTTATTTATAAGGGGAAAAAACATCGAGTTAAACAATTAAATTTTGTGTAAAATGACCACATTTTTATCTCCTGAGCTTTGAACACAGTTGATTTAGGGACTACTAATAACATATGCTGTTTCTTTCTTTCTTGTTTGTTTGTTTGTTTGTTTGTTTTGAAGACAAGCAATTATTTTTGAAAACAAACAAAAAGGTGATGTAGATCAAATTTTAGCAAACTCTTTTTCCGGTTATATGATGATAGAGAAAAGTCCTGCATTTGATTTAGTGCAATCTGTAAAGGCTAGTGCGTCTGGAACTGGCACCCACGTAAGGACAAGGACTGCCTGTGATGAATGGCATCTGCTTTTCTGGACTGTGGAGCTTAACTGGGACGTTTCTCTATTTATGAGTTTGTAGCGTGAAATATTCATGTTTTGCCCAGTGGCCTACTAGTTGTTCATTATATTTTTATTTGGAACGCCTGTGTTTGATCTTTCCTCTTGTTTTCTCTGGAGCTTTAGATGAATAAAATAACAAATAACTTACCACCCTGCAGCCAAAGCCGAGGGCTGTGATCTTTGTAGATCTTAACAAGGTTGACCCCTCTCTCCACCAAGAAGGGAGACGTCCAGGGGGGGAAAAAGAATCTGAGGAGAGATATATATATGCATATATATATCTGACTGTCCTAAAATTGTTTTTACCAAGTGTCTACTCCCATATTTACTAGTACAAAAGATTTCTATTAATTCAATAAAGGCAAAGAATTAATGAATGTATTGATATGTCCTACCCCCTGCATGAGGCAATTAAGAATATAAAGCAGAAAGGTATATAAAAGTGACCTATTTGTTGTTTCAAGAAGATGCAAAAAGGAATCTGGAGTATACTGATCTAAGTACACCACAAATTAGAGTTAACTGTTTCCTGTAATCATTTTAACCACATGTCTATTCACAGATTTGTCAGCACGAAAGATGGACTAAGCAAATATTGGTCATCTAAGTGTTCAATTCTATGGTTAAGAGGCTTGCCGAATAATACATTGTCATGTGATGTGTCAGCATAAAATCATTCTACTATACTTATGTGGCTTTGGAAAACTCTTTTATTCTTAGAAAAAATTAATTCTGTTTTCAAAACGTAAGCTTCACATTAATAGAAATAAAAAAAAAAAAACTAAATTTCATGGAAATGAGAAGTTCTTATTGACAAGGCCCCCAAATTTGATAAGAACTAACTAATCTCATGCATTCATCTCTAGAATGCTATAACCTTTTGACAAAACAAATGCATAACCCTTACCTCAAAAAATTTTTTCAGAGTTTAATTGATATTGATACTAAAATCCATATCGCCTCTAAACCCAGGTTTTTAAAATTAAAACAATAAAGGGGAAAAAATAAACAGGAAAATCATAACTGCCACCCTACACACACATCACTGCATAGAAAGGGGCTAGTTCATACCTCTGCATCTAAGATCTCGGGGAGGTAGACGATTAAATGCCAATTTTCTTCTCGTGCATCTTCAAGATGTTCCCATTTACATAAAATCACTTTTCCAATGGATCCATACTGCCTTCTGTTACCAGGCCGGGCCATTGGGACTAATAAAGCTTTTGAGTTTTAAACACAAATTAAGATATCTGTTTTTGGTTTTCTCTCTCTCATTTGAAAAGTGTTACTTCCTGTGGTGTGGAGTTTTGTTAACTCAGCAAGTTCGTTTTCTGGAGTTCTTAGGCAACATTGTTTCACTAAAGAAACACATTGTTAAGTTTGCAATATTTTTCGAGAGTGCTTTTTGTCATGTCTTTTAGGACTCATCCGTATGACCCAAATCTGTCCAGCATCTGTGCTTGTCTTACATTTCAAAGAAAAAAAAAATCATCCTTTTTTTTTTGAGATTTTATAGGCCCCACCCAATGCTCTGGGTCTTGCTGGTGGCACGCCGTCAGGACAGTTACTTTTCCTGTTCCATGGTCTTTATCTCACCACATGTGAAAGCCCTTTGCTGTCCCCCCTCCCGGTCCTATGTCCCTGGGCAGTCTTTTAGAGTGTTTCTGATTATGAGGATTTTGTGACAGTACATATGTAAAGCATCCAAGACACAGTAAGTAGTTATTAAATGGCACATATTTCTCCTTTATGGTGCTTCTCGCTTGCATTTTTCATTTTACATAAATCGCCTTTCTTTTTGGATCCCTTTAGCCTTTCCTATATGCTTCTATTACGTTAATACTTAGTAAAGTGTTTTAAAATTAACTTAATATTTTTCACCTTGAGTACCTTTTCAGAGGCCTACTTCTGGCCCTAGGATTGCCACGTCTCCATCTTCAACTCTTCAGATCTAAAGAGATATCTTGGATAAATTTGCAGCTTCTAAATTTATAAACTGACATATCTGATATTCTCTTTAGAAGGGACGCTTGTCAGACCAGTCACCGATGAGCAATGACAAATGGTGCAGAACACAGCACATGTCACGGTGCCTCACGTGAGTCCCTCAGGAAGCTCTTCGGGGCTTTTCTGGTGCACGGTCTCTGTCACTCCGCAGGGGGTCACGTTGTCATAGAACTGCATTCAATCTACTTGATGAAAAATAAACACATTTAAAGTAACGGTCACTAGAACATGTTTGTTTGAAATTCATTTTCTTAGCAATCCACGTATCTTATTAATTTTATATGGAAAGAAATATGAGTGTACATAAATCATAAGAAATGTGTATTTTATTCCACATATCTGAATTTTGGGGAGTCCATAAACTATACTATATTAATAATATTTTTATTAAAATTTTAATTACACAGAACTTTTGATAGGTGTTTCTTATTTTACTCATGCCGTATTATATTCTATTTTCATATCTTTGAATCACTTTATTTAATAGCTGGTATAAATTATTTCATGAGTTTTGATATTTGCAATTCCTCCAATAGAAATATTGGGAAAAGTAAAAGAAACTCACCAAAGTAAAAAGAGAATTAATTATAAGTGAAGTGTGTTTACAGGCAGAGATAGGACATATAATGAAAAAATAATCAGAGGTTAAAATCACCAAGTCGTTAAAAAATTATCAAGCAAGACAAGAGAAAATGATTTGAGGGAATTGGATATAAAAGGGTATATTGAAACCGTGACCTCAGGATACATGATTTCTAAATATATATTCATGTAAAATGTATATATGCACATAGAACTCATATATCTTCAATATTTTCTGATGGAAAAATATCGAGATTCTGTAGCATGCATTTCAAAATAGATTTTTCCTCCATCGTCGTTATTTATTTATCTCCTCTGAAATTCAGTGTAATCTCCACTTGTGAATCATCCATGGTTTACCCCAGAATGGGCAGCAAATGGAGCAGTTCATGGCTGCAACTTTGCTTTAGAAAGTTTCTGTGGTGAACTCTTGAGGTTGTGACCAGGGAAGATGTGAAATCTTTAGTACAGATTCTCGCCAAAGAGAAAATTAACCCCTTCGTCTCTGCTTTTGAAGGTTTGTTTCCTTCTCCTTGTGTATTATGAAATTTGAAAAGTGAATGAAAACATGGGTACTACTACTGTCATTCATGGTGAATACTATAACCAAAATGATTCCCACACATTTATTTTATGTCTCCTACTCTATTGAGAATATTATGCATTTGTTAATTGGCATTGATAGCAGTATTTGAAAACATTTAGTGTCTTTCGTGTGTTTTTTGAGATATTTTATTCTAGCTGGGAAACCAGATAAAATTTGGATCCCATCCCATCTCTGAGATGTACTAGCAATGGTATTCTTGACAAATTACCCTAGTTCTCCGACTTTATTTTCCTAATCTGCAAAATGAGGATAATACAATATTATAGAGCAGTGGCAAGAACTAAATAAGAGGCTATGCTTAGCACATGTTAGTTCCCTGAATCTAACTCTGTTTACTCTTGGCTTCAACCTGACGATGAAACTTAAAGGACGAGAATGGCACAGTGGAAAGAAAATGAACGGGGTATTTTGAGCACTGTACTGTAATTACGTAAGTAAGTAGACGGGAGCAGTGCAGGGGGGATGTTGTCTTGCTGTTTCTTCCGCAGAACTGCACTTAACATAAAGGGGAGTCAGTCATTTTATTGAATAATAAAGCCGGCAATCACGGAGATTGGCTGACAGCCACTGCTGCAGTGCGATTCTCAACAGCTTGTTTTTCAAAGTTCTTCCTGAATAACTCTGAAACCCTGGCGCTGCCCAGACTAGTTGAAAGGTTCGAAGCTCATTTTTAAAGCGCTTTCTCACATTTGAATACTGCTGTGACATGTAAGTGATGGAAAACGTATGTATTAAAATAGTATTTCCTACTTAAATGATTAGAATCGGACATTTTCGACGGGGAGAGAAAATCTGGAAAATTTAGCAAACTGACGTGTAATGGTAGGCAAAATTAACTCATGACTCAGAGAAGGATCACGTTTGAAGAGATCTTATTCTTTTAAAAAAATGAACCCCGGCGTGCTTTGCGGTGAAAAGCACATTTGATCTGTATCATCCAGCTTGAAAGCCTGTGATTTCCGAATAGAATTCGACGTGGCTTCACAAGTTCCCAAATCCACTGTGATGCATTCATCCTTCTCCATCATTTTTTCTCACCAGCAGTCGTCACTCTGAAGTATGTATAATAAATAAGTGGTTGTAGAGCTGGCGACTCACCAAAATAAAATACTCAATGATATTTCAACGGTTATGTTAAATATTTTATTTAAATTGTGGATTAATATTTATTGGGTCACTGCATTCTGACCAGAATGTCTGAGGGACCCATCTGCCGTTGAAGCTCTCTGTAAGGGACGTCGTCCCTGCATCTTCCGATCGTCCAGGCTGGGTCATGTCTGGGAGGCATTTTATCTTAAATGTCAACATGGGAAGCGTGGAGACGAAGATCCGGGGCCGCGGTCCGGGAACTGCCCGCGGTGCTAATTGCTCGTTCCCAGAGAGCTGCCAACAAATTCCACGCCACCCCGGATGCGAAGCGGCGCGGGGGAATGGCCCCGAGGTTGGTACTGCACACAAATGAAGAAAAATAGCTGTGCTCCTGCGCCCAGACAGCTGATTCTTGAACAGGCAGCAGCAGAAGAATCCCAAGGCATCCCGCGATTGGCTGATGGAATCTTTGTTCAGGCGACAGCGTCCTCAGGCAGATGCTAGGGGGAGAATTCCCTGTCCCCAGGCGTCCAGAACGCGCGCCTCTCTCCTGGCGCACGTCTCCCCCTCGCGACCGCCGAGCGGCGGCTCCGGGCCGGAGGGACGCGCACGGGGGGCTCCCCGGGCGCCCCGGCCCTGCCCGACCCCAGCCTGCACCTGGAGCCGGAGGCGGCGGGCGCCGCGCCGGGGAGCCCTCCGGACGAGCCCGCAGGCCGGCGCGCGCGCGCGGACCGGCCCGACAAAGCGGGTCCTCCAGGGGGACGTCCGCGCCCCGCGCGCCCCCCGGCTCTGCAGCCCGCGGGGAGGAAGCGGGACGCGGGTCCTCCAGGAGGGGCCGTGCCGCGTCCCCCAAGCGCAGCGGTGCCTCTCCGCGCACCGCGAGCGCGACGCCGTGCGCTCTGATGGCGACCGGGGCTGACGGTGGTCCCGCCCGTGACGGCGCCCCCGGCGCCGCCAGGGCGAAGCGCAGACCCGGGGGGCGGGAGGGGCCGGGCCCGGGGGGGGGGACCCCGGCGGGGACCGAGCGGGGAAACTTCGGGAGCAGAAGGGCCGGGCGGCCTCCCGCGGTGCCCGCCCTGGGCTGGAAGACAGAGGCTCGCACGAGGCGGCGGCCCCCGCGCAAGTTCGCGGCGATCAGCAAGTTGTTCCCGCCTCTCGGGCGCGTGGTCCGCACCCCGCGCCGCCCCGCACACGCGCGCCCCAGCCGGGCGGCGGCGGCGGCGACAGCGGCGGCAGCGGCGCCCGCGGGGGACCCGCGCCCGGCCGTCCCCTCCCGGCGCCGCCCGGCCGCGCGCGTGTGCGCCCGGCCGCGCGCGTGTGCGCCCTGCCCGGCCGCGTGCGCGCGCGCGTGCGCTCGGGCCCGCGCGGGGCCCCTGCTCGTCTGCGCTGCGCCCTGCCCGCCTCGCCCGCCGCCCAGCGGCTCCGTGGGCGCCCCCGGCTGCCTGGTCCCCCCCGGCCGCGCGGCAGCCCGGCTCCCGTCACGTGTCCGTGCCCGAGGCCGAGACCGAGAGAAAAACGCGCTTCATTCCTTCCTCCACCGCCATACTGTATTTTATACCAAATCTCATTTTTATTCCAACATTTTACTCCCGCTCGGTGAGTACCTTCTCAGTGCCATTCTTGTCCTATTCTTTTTTTTTTTTTTTTTGTCCTTTTTTTTTTTTTGCTTTTGTTTTTTTGGGGTTTTTTTTTTCTTCTTCTTCTTTTTTTTTCCTACTTCTTTGATTATTGTTTGTATTTGGGAGAGCCGGAGGAGCATGGTTTTGAGCCTTTTCCTGAATCCAAGTTTTCCTAGCATGCGATGGTTCTGTAGAGGAGGCTCTGGGTCGGGGAGTCCGCGGCGACGGGGCCCGCGGGAGCGACTCCCACCGGAATGTGCAACTGGTTTTATGGAAAAAGCGATGTGAAGTATGGTGCCTATTTTTTTTCCTTTGTAAAAATATAAAAAAGCATGTTCTAACTCTTTTTTTTTTCTTTTTGCATACTCTTTTTCTGATAAGATTTTTGTGTAGGTGGGATTTTACGCAGTGTTTACAAGTTTGTGGTTTTGCAATACTGGTACAAACCACTAAGCAAAGACATTTATTTTCTATTTTTTTTGGTGCCCTTTTTGGAGCCGGTGAGAACAAATTCGTTTTTTTTTCCCCCTCCTGTTTTTGATATCCTTTGATAACATGAAACTTTTCTTGCAGCTGGTTACTGGGATGATTTTTAAGCAAAATACTTTTTTTTTCTCCTTTAAATTAACGATGGCTTTTGCACATTTGACTTTTTTTAAAAAACCGAGATAATTTTATGATAGATATCCTGATATCTATATCTATATTATCCCTTCTTCCTCCCCCTCCCCTCCCCGTAAATCAATTTTCAAATGATGGCAATGGAAGGTTTTTCTGGAAAAAAAAAATGAAGTGCGGTTTGGTTTCCTTGTCAACGGAGGATGAAGCGAACAGCTGAGCAGCTCCCAGAGAGCAGGTACTTGGTCCCCTCCAGGCTCTTCCTGGGTTTGCAATGGCAGCGCAGGTCCTGGCGAGGAAGAGTGTGCGTGTGCGTGTGCGTGTGTGTGTGTGTGTGTGTGCACGCGCGCCCCCGCGGTGGGGACAGCCTCGCCGGGGCGCGGGGAAAGTCCCCTGTCTGCGATCGTTTTTGGATGTGCGCAAAATACAGCCCCTCCTCGAATGCGCCCAGGTGGTCTCCGCCGCGGGCGGCGGCCGGGGACGCGGCGCCCGCGCGCCCTGTAAGTTCTCCGAGGGCCACTTGCAGGGCCCGAGGGGGGCGAGGGCCGAGGACGCGGCGCGGGCGGCGGGGCGGCCCCTCGGAGCACCCCGGGGGACCGGGAGGAGCGGCAGGGCGGCAGCCTCTCGGGCACTGGCCGCCGGCCGCGCGCGCGGGGAGCTGGAGACCCTCCCAGACCCGCGAGGACCGCACCGGCCCCGCACGCAACTCCCGCGCCTCTTCCCTGCCCGACGCAGTGGGTCCTTCCCAGCCTGGGCGCTCGGCGCGATGGGTGTCGCCGCCGTCCCGGCGCTGCTGTCTCGGCATCCTCTCTCTCCCGGTGTGTGACTCGGTTTGAAGGGCTCGCCGGCACCTTCGGGCGATGGGGAAATACTTACTTTCTATGAAGGGCGGCTGGGTACCGTGCGGAGGACCAAACTGTTAGTTTGCATTAACGAGCCCCCTGAGATGCAGAATACCTTTTATTTGAGTTTTAAAGCAAAAGCGTTTTCCCTCTTTTTAGCCGCCTGATGGTGGTTCCAATTGTTTCCCTGGGAGAACCGGGCACAGGACAGGTAGAGGCTGGTGAGGGCCGTGATTTCCTGGCAGCGTTGCAGCCCTCAGTGTCGAATGTATTCTATGGAGTTTGTGACATTTTATGCTTGTCCTGTTGCATATTTCCAGCGTAACCTCTCACTACCTTTTGGAGATGAACCAGTGGGTGTTAAAAAGCCTTTTCTGTATTCAATACAGTGACAGAACCTGCTGGAAACTTGCTGTCCAAAATTTTGTGTCGTACTTTAAATCTGAAAACCTGGAGGGTAACTGTTTTTGAGATGATTTGATTTTGAAGCTCTGATTATCTTTTTTTTTTTTCCTTAAATGAAAAGTTCACCCTTCCATTTGTCGTGTGTGTATAATTTGGCTTCTGTTAAAATGAATATAACTCAAATGAAATAACTTTTCACCTCTCAGACTAAGTTTTCTCCTAGGTTATCTGCAGACAGAAAAACGGATTCCAACACACAGCAGGGCCCCAAACAAATGGGTTAATACACTGTGGCACTTTTAAGCGAATATGTCTCTGAGCCTGCAACCTCAGTCTGTGAAATTAAAAGTTTTATGCTTGTATTTCTTCACTCTCGGCATGAATAGAGTTAGGAGTGCAAATGATCATTTATCTGTAGAAGATTAAACTGATTGTAAGACCTACAAAGCTATATATTATTATTATTATTATTATTATTATTATTCGTAACATGCTCTCTCATCAAAGGACTTTGTGGTTGCAGGGTGAGTGACTTCTGCACTCAGGGTACCTTTTCTCTGTTTAGAAAGTCCTGTTGCATTTGTCTAGGGAAGGCAGTTTCTGTCTGACCCCTGGACCACCAGACTTGGCATCCTGTAGAGCAGAGTCCTAGATTTGACTCAGGTACTTTGCTACTGGGCTCTAAATTGTGATTTTCGTGTGTATAGAGGGCAATGTAGTCTTTTGTATGGTTTAAACAGCTAACAAAAATATTTGAAAGGCCACTCGCAACATTCTGGTTTTTTTAGATCATTTGTAACATAATAATGTATATAAGAAGGAATGCTCATTTATTCAAGATTGCAAGATAGTACATGCGTGTAATGTTTCTTTGCAGAATGTATGCCGTGTAAGTCCTTTAGTTCTTTGAAAAGCGAGAGACTGTGTGAGAAAGAAAAACCTTGACTAATCAAACCGGAATTTTCACTGAGGACCAGTCGCTGCCTTGAGGTGGCGGGGGAAGCTGTGTCTTAAGGTTGGGGCAGAACAGGAACTATACTGTTTGATGTACCCAAATGAACTTGAAACCATATGAGGCAGAAGAGATGCTCAGGGGGTTTTGATGTGGGAACAGATGCGTAGTTGTGCTTTGAATTCTGTAAATAAAGATCATAGTCAGCACCTGAGGTCCCTTAGGCTTCATTTAATATTCATCGTTCATTATATTGCATGCTTTTCTTAAATTCCTATCTGTTACATTGAAATTGTTGAAATCTTCTCCTCCCTGAATCATATTGGTGATTCTACAACCCTTTAAACTGGTCGCTTATTCTGTTAGGTTTTTCGGTTTAAAATCTTGGAATGTAGTATCCTATAGTTAGCACCGCCTACTGGTTTGTCACGGAAAATAATATCGTTCCTTCATTCAGCCTGCAACCCACTGGGATTCAGAACAACTTAATCATGCAAATAATTTCCAAATGCTACTGAGAAAGAGAAAAACTATACATTTTGCAGGCAGAAAGGGTTTGGGAGGTGAAGGCGGCGGGGGGGGGGGGGGTGGAGGAAAGAAGACATAAATTAAATTGGCTTTTGGACCACTAACTGACCTCAAGTATTTTATGATCTGAATTTCAACAAGGAAATCATCACAAGCTTAAAGCAACCTGTTAAATTTCCTAGAATTTTTCTATGGAATGCCAAAATGTAGACGTTTTGGAAAATCCCGGATTTCTGAATTAATGGCATAATCTCTGTCTCAGCCTTGAACATCAGAGGCAAAGGAAACTAGTTAGAATTCTGTCTTGAGTGTGTGGTCTGTACAGGATTGTTTAAATTAAGACATTTTCACCATTTAAAGGAAATGTTTACTTCTTATTTTTATCCTTACGCGGTTATTAGCCAGCAAGAAACACATTGGGTTTTTTTTTCTTGGTATCCATGAAGCAGTCACATGGTGGTGATGTTATATATATAGGAGAAAACTTTCAAACACGTATTTATGAAGTCACTCTTTTATATTCTTAACTACAAAAGATAAATTGCTTTTTAAAAAACATAGAGTCAATTTACTTTCCCTCTTATGAAAGGCAGGTGGTTAAAAGAACTACATTTATGCAAACAAATGATACCTTTAGGCTATAAAAATAATGGCATAGAAAAACAATGCACATACATCTGATACATTAAAAAAATATATTTTTCTAGTTAAAAGAGTTAGATGCTGTGTAGATAAAAGTTTCTTGATTAAAATAGTCGTTTTTTAAAGCAGCTAGTAAGAAGTAAGTGGGAAGCTCTGTGTTCTTGGGCATCCCACCTGCACGTTAGTGTGGTCAGGCCTTGTTCACCACTTACTGAGACTGTGAGCAATTAATCCCACGTGCATCCCAGCAAATAAAACTCCACGCTGCAAGCAGAGGAGAAACCGATGTTTGAAATCGTTTGCATGTTCTTCAAAGGAATTGAAGTGCGTCTCTTTATTACAATTTAATTCATTCTCCTGTCCCGCTTTTGAAAACTTATTGTTTTTAAACGGCGATTAGCTGTGGCGTTAAAAAATACAGGTATTGCTTCACTTCTTTTTGTCGTGTCGCCATTAAGATATTCTCTTTTGTGTATAAAAGACTGAGGTATTAATGAATTTTATTCTTCAGACAGCTTATGGAGCTCTAGAAAGTAATCAAAAACTGATTTTAAAAAATCTTCGCTGATCCGATATGGTTGTTATTATTTTCTTGTTTTATTATTATTATTATTTGCTACTTCTAGTGACTTGCACAAATGCCTTTGTAATCCCATTTTCACAATTCGGCATGATTTTAAAAATTTAGCAAATTTCTCTTTGGTAGTTGACAGCGGCAACATACACTTTTGAGAGGAGGACCATTAGTCTCACTAAACCATGATTTCAAGAACAATAACTTAAATAAGATTTAGGTAATAGGTGATTTCTGAATGTACCAAAAGCTACTTACACATTTAGCAGCTGTTACATTTAGTGCTTGTTATCACTTTTCTTTTCATTATTAAATTTTGGCCTGTGAAATACACACACACACACACACACACACACACACACACAACCCAGCTCTTGACAACTTTTAGCAGTTTTGCTCATTCTCATAGGTTTTCGATTTTCAAGAAAATACTGGGGAATTTTTTC
>JAQQSQ010000989.1:0-13350 GCA_028627145.1 Eidolon dupreanum | reverse complement strand
CGCCAGCTCTAGCCAGTCGTTGCTCTGTGGCAATGCAAAGCTCAAGTGCCACGTTTTCTGGTTATTATTTAAAAAATTTAAAGAGGAAACCAAGATACCTTACGTAAAGCGTTATAATTTTATATCCATTTATCTCTAATTGGGGACAAACAAAATTGAGTGCCCAATAATCTGTGGGCCACTATTTTCATTTTTATCAAGCCATTATTTCTATAGTGATTAAGCATGCGGAGGACTGTTCTAAGAGCTTTATAGAAATCAACTCATTGAATCATTGAACAACTGAGAGATTGGTACTTCTATTATCCTATTAGAGAGATGATACAAGTAAAATATAGACCAGTTCAGTGACTACCATGAAGTCGGCTGCGTTTACTGCCTTTTGGATTTGTGGATTGTTTCCCTCAAAACGAGCAGTTAGACTTCCTAAAAATCTGACTGAAAATACATACAGAGAGACATGGAATTTATTAACGATAGGCACATTGTGTCTTATATTTTACGTTTAATTGTATGACATCAATGGAAGAAATTTTAAGCACTTTTTTTTGCTTAGAAATAATTGAAAGGTATAGAAAAAACAAGTCAGTAAATTTCAGTTCTTAAGGATTTAGTATTCAATCAGTTATATAATTGGATCCATTCATTACCTGTGACAGTACAAATCTGTTGCACACTAGAATTTGACATTACAATTTAAATAGAGTATTATACCATTTTAACAAATCGGAAATACGCAGTTTCTTAACTTCAAAAATATCCTCATTTTTAAAGAATTGTTATTCTGTCACTCCCTATCGTTCGCACCTTGCTTTATTTTTTTCTCAGTGACATTTATTATCAAATCTGACACATTATAGTTTTACCTGTTTCTTTCCTGTCTCCCCCCCGATATTCCCTACACTTCATGATAAGCAGCTTAGTTCGAATCACAGCTAATATCCCAGTACCTATAACAGTGCCTGGCTGATAGTAGGCACTCAATAAATATTTGTTGAATGAGTGAATGAATGTCATAGCATCAGCTGCCTCATAAAGAGACTTTGGAGGATATGCTTTTGACCATCATGAGACTATCCAGATTTGAATTACTTTTATCAACAGAAGATTAGCCAAATGCAAAATGTTCAAGACATATCCTGAGAGTTTCAAAAGTGAAATTATAGGTTAAATGTAGTGACAGACCTCAACAAGGCAAGAGTAATTATAAAAGCGAAAATTTTGTTAATTTGTTCCTCACAGAAATTTGGCTCTAACTGTAAAGGTGACAGCCTCACTTGATAAGGAAGCAGCATCTGACTTCATTAAGAGATAGTGTAGCCGGGAATAAGAAGCCTTCTCCAGTGCTGAATACCTGGGTTTCTGACACTGGGCAAACTATTTCACTTGAATTTCCTCATGTGAAAATAGACAGTCCTCGTACTGTGTTACAGGATTGTTGTGAGAATTAAAGGAGATGATTTACGTAAAACACTTAACAGTGCCTGGCACGTAGTGAACACTCAAAAGTTGCTACTGTGTTTTATTTCAAATAGCACTATGAAATGAGAGAAATGTTTAAGTTAGAAATAGAACAACCGAGTTCGAAATTGTAAGAGGAGCACATTGAGCGCTGGTACCCAGCGTGGAGTCTGGCCTGTAGGCAGGCTGCCGTGGACGACGGGCTGTGTACCTGCAGTGCCTGCATTGATGCATTGATGATTTCTGCCAGAGACCACTGGCCTGGGTGGGTGACACAGAGAGTCCATGTGCCTCCAAGACAGAAAGCTTCAATTCCACACTGTTAGGTTTGAAAGGGGACTCCAGGAGAATTGACCGAGATTTGGGAACTGGCATATAAATTTACAGGCCCTGAAGTCTGCTTTTGTCAGGATACTCAGTGAATATGCCTTTTAAGGGTAAATGTATATGAAACCAAGTTTAAGAGGCTGCTAAACAAAATCGAATGCCCAGTTTTGATTTTTGTTTTTATTTTTTAAAGAAAGTACAACTGTGGTGCCTGCTCTAATACTTAACAGTATAACTACTCCCTGTTGTCAGATGTATAGAGGAAAGCGAAATAAAACCAGAAGCTCCCTTCACAAGCATGCCACCTATTGCCCAGAGATTTTGAATGTTTAAGGGCATCAAGGGAAGAGAGTCTGGCATGTCCATTTCTATGGCAGGAGCAGCCTTGCCAGGAGACCAACCGTTGAATGCCGCTGGCCAACTTCCTCCAGCCTGTGCTTGGATGAACATTTCCAAGACTTGCCCCAGTGACTCATTTTCCTACATCGAGGTCTCTCCAGCATGCATCTCTCTTCTGATCAACAGTTTATTTCTTTATGTATTTTACGACTTGCGGCCTGGCTCTCTTTATAGTTCTTGTAGGCCTGGGAGCCAAGCTTGACCAAAGGGAGTATTTTTTCCTTTAAAACAACAAGAATGTTATTTGTTTTCTGAAATTAGCCCACTAATTAAGTCAAACTCTACAGAACTGTAAAAAGTGATTCCCTTTTCTCTTTAAACATACATACCCTTTCATCTGACTATTCTACTTATAGAAATTTATCCTACAGAAAAAACTCGAGTAACACAGTATTGTTTATAATAGTGAAAATGAGAAACTTTCTATTCTGTCTTCTCTTTGAGCAGGGACAGAGCCATTCCTCACTGGAGCTATTAAGAGCTGGATTCTCTGTGTTAATACACCAGCTTATACACTAGACACTGGGAACATAAGCTTCTACCTCGTCTCGATCAGTGCTTCCTTCCAGACCTTGATATGGATGATTAAAACTTCAGTCATGTGATTTATCACCTGTCTTGACCATAATTATGGGGGTAAAATAGGTGACCTGTGTTCACAATGCTCTTGAATGCTTCAACTCTGAATGGCTCTTTAATATGTTACTCAGATTCTGGCCTTTATGACTGCATATTTTGTTGCCTGTGGTACATACAGCCTCTCCCAAATTCTTCCTAGACCTTCCCCCAAGATGGGCTTAACTAGGCTACATGTGGGTTATGATTTATTTTGCTTTTTTTATTTGTACCTGTTTTTTTTCTCTTTTATTATAATGTTTTTGACATGGGGAGGGGCCTTGGAAGCAGGGGCATATGTGAGGAGGGCAACCTAGTTGCACCTATAACTCTTTACGGTCAAACTGTTTTAGTTTTGGCAGTAACAAATATAAACATTCTGTAGTTTTCACATTGAAATTCCGTGTCTTCTAACTTGCTATGATATGTTCTCCTTCTTCAGTACAATGAATTCTTCCTTTGATCTGCACCTACTCATACTATATGTCGAATGACTGATTAAATATGGCTCAGCTTTCTATATAATTTGAAATGTCTGTCTGTATATACTGACATGGAAGGCCATGTTTAGTGAAAAAAAGCAAGTTCCAGAGTAGCATATTTAGAAGAAGTCTGGTCTTTTGTTAAAAAAAAAAAAAAAAGCCACGTGCCACAAATAGTAAACTCATGAACCAACTCTGTGTGTGTAACATATGTAATTATGCATCAAAACAGGTCTGTAAGATGACAGCTTAGACTGTTCACATTGGTTATTTCTGGGGAGTAGTTAAACCAAAGATATTTACTCTTCCCACTAAAACCAAGAACAAGACAAGGGCACCAGAACAAGACAAGGGCACCCAATCTCATCACACCTATTCAACATAGTGCTGGAAGTCCTAGCTAGATCAGTTAGGCAAAAAAGAAAAAGAAAAAAAAGACAGCAATGAAAGGGATCTACACAGGATAAGAAGAGGTAAAATTGTTTCTGCTGGTGACATGATCTTATATATAGAAAATCCCTAACACCAACAAAAAAACTCATTAGACATAATAAACAAATTTAGTAAAATTACAGGATACCAAATCAACATGCAAAAATCAGTTGCATTTCTGTATTACAATGAACTGTCTGAAAAAGAAATTTAAACTTTTTTACTTAAAATAGCATCAAAAAAAATCTTAGGAATTTAGCCAAGGGAAAGATGTATACACCAAAAACTGTAAGATATTGTTAAAAAAAAAAATTGTAGATACAAATAAATAGAAAGATACCTCATTTTTATGGATCAGAAAAGTTAATATTATTAAAATGTCAATACTACCCAAAGCCATCTGTATAGATTCAGTACAGTCTCTATCAAAATTCCAGTGGCATTTGCCACAGAAATAGAACAAACAATCTTAGAACTCATAAGAGACCACAAAACAGCCCAAATGGCCAAAGGCAATCTTGAGAAATAACAAAGCTGGAGGCATCACAGTATCTGATTTCAAACTATGTTACAAAGCTATAGTATTCAAAACATTATGGTACCGGCATAAAAACAGATACATAGACCAGTGGAACAGAATTTAACAGCCCAGAAATCTATGAAAAAAGATTTACTTTTTTGAGAGTCATGGATCTTTTTGTAAATCTAAATGGTTAAAAATTTTAATTTCAATTAAAACTATGTATATACAGCAAGACCTCGGATAATATCATTTTGTTTAGTGTCATTTTGTTATAACATTGATGAGATGCTGTAAGAACTTAACTCTTGTTTATATCAGTTGGCCTGTGCTGAAATTTGGTTCATTATACATCATTTCTCTTAAAGTCTCAGAAACTATTGATGATGTTAAGTGAGGACTTACCTATACAGATATTTGCCTACAGTTTTAGGGCATTCAAGGGACTGCTTTGATCTGACCAATGGGTATTCATATTGGTCTTATTCCATCTGTTTTTAAGTACTGAGGAAACTCCTCATTTTTGCCTTCATAACCCACATTCTAATAATTACTTAGAGGCAACTGTAACGGCAATGGAAATGACACTGTCTGTCTGCTACAGAGAAATATGTTAACACTCTTCCTTGAACTTAGGTTTTTAAAGGCCCATATTGTCCAAAGCATTCTCCTAAATTCTAAGAAGGCAGTTTTATTTTATGTTAAGTGGGACTAACAAACATGTTTTAAGGCCAAATTTATGATATGATAGTTAGGTTTTTTATATGCTATATATATTTGTATATATTTTATAGTAAATTGGGTCCTCAAGACAATCAATACTTGGAGCATAATTTTACTATTTTAAATTATTATAGAGGCTAAAGGTATTACATGTTTATGTACTTGTTATTGGGCTTAGCTATGATTGATTTTAGTAACAGAAATTCCAGTTATAAAATTGTGCAGGCAAATGGGACCTACTTTTCAATATCTGTTTGGGATACTTTGTGAAAATGTTTTGGGCCAAGTATGGGGTTGCTTTATATCTTAAACATGAAACTCAGTAAGTAACCAAGAGCTTGTTTTACCCCTAAAGAGTTCAAATATTTATTTAGACTTTTATCTACCAAGTGAAGCCCACAAAGTTATCCTTTCTTAAATTAAGACTAAAATTACAGTATTTTATCAGCCTTTATTATGCAATATACATGAAAGACATTTGTGTGTTTAGTATCGAGAATAATTTTCAGCTCTGGAGGAGAACCTCTGGGTCCACCTACTGCATCTCAGGTGATGTATCCCATCCAGCAGCTAATTCCTCTGTCGGACACTATACCCAATAAGTACTTGTACTGTGCCTGTGACATTGCAAAATGGTCTTTCCTGAGAGCAGCAACACCCCAATCACAATAAGCAAACTCAGCACTTAGGTCTTGTTTTCTACATTGTTTTCTAATAAAGGATCTGGGGGTCCTGGGAGAAATGGCTAGTTCCAGAGTTGTGGCAGGGAGAATAGAACATGAGATTGAAATATCTTATGCCAGAAAGCAAGAAAGAAGTCAGAGAAAAATGGGAACATGTCAAAAAGACACAGAAGCCAGCTTGAAGTGACTCCCTCTCAATTAACCAAATCTGGACGGAATGAGCATTAACATTCAAAGGATAGAAACAAATATAATCTATTGAATAAAATAGGAAACTATCAGTTCATACTAATGATAAATAAATTATAAATAGAAATTTTGGTGAAAAATCCTATTTCATGTAGTCTGACAGCAACTCTCTACAAAATACTGAAATACTTATTAAGTGTGCAGTGTTGGTATAGTGGTGAGCAAATTGTTTTCCAAAATACTCGTTAATTACAAAGGAGAAAATAATACCTGCACTATGGAGGAAACTGGAAGAAACCACCTCAAGAGATCAGTTATCTTCATCACTAATGGGACATTTGAAATTGTGTAACGCCTGTTAAGATGTGGTGAGAAACGCAACTTCTTTTCTGTGCTATTTTGTCTAAGGATGCATAACCTGAATTTAATCATGAGGAAACATATAAACCTAAGTTGAGGAACCTCTACAAAGTAATTGGCCTGTAATCTTCAAGGTGTCCAAGTCATAAAGGTCAAGAAAAGTCTGAAAACTGTTCCAGGTTGAAAGAGGCTAAGCAGACATGGCAGCTAAATGTGACTCATGATTCTGATTTGGATCCTTTTGCTTTAAAGAACATTATTGGGAAAATTGGTTAAATTTGAACAGGTTCTGAGGATTAAAAGGCAGGAATTTATCCATCCATGTCAATTACTTGATTTTTTTATGGTTATATATACTGAAGCAACATTCTTAAACTTTTTGGTCTCAGGACGGTTTTATAGTCTTAAAAATTATTGAGGGCCCCAATGAATTTTTGTTTATGTGGGATACATCTATCAATGTTTATTGTATTAGAAACTCAAACTGAATAATTCAATAATTATTTCATTCATGTAAAAATAATAACAATAAACTGATTACATGTTGACATAGCATTTTTTTAGTAGGAACTATAAGTATATTCTGAAACAAAACAAAATTCAGTGGGGAGAGTAGCATTGTTTTACATTTTTTCAGATCTCTTTGATATTCGGCATAGTAGAAGACAGTTACTTTTGCATATCTGCTCCTGCATTTAGTTTGTTGTGGTTTGTTCTTTTGGTCAGCTTATGAGAAGAAAATCTGTTTTTACATGGTTATGTAGTTGGAAAAGAAAATGATTTTAATAGTCTTTTTAACTAGTTGTGGATATTCTTTGATACTACATGAAAGTTTCTTAAATATAAGTTTCTTAAAGGTTAGTTACAATATGGAATCTGAAAACATATCAATGAATTTTTTATACTCAGTTATGCTAAAATCCATTTGTCTACCTCACACTGTGAATGAGTCTTTCATCCATCATGGTTTTTGCATTGGTCATTGGAAAACACTGGTTTCTCAGTTTTGCAGATATTATGAATGTTGGCACAATACAAAATACCACAGATATTACCCCCAGTCTCATCAGAAAAGTCTTCTCTCTCAAGCTTATGATGGTAGATAGAAGTTTTTCAAAATTCTGATTTTCACTAAAAAGTTCAAATACTGTTGTTGCTTGGGGTGTTTTTTGAAGCAACAGACTCATTTCATTCATTTTTTTAGAATATATCTGCCAAATCTGAATAATCATAGTTTTTCCATCTGTTTTCTTTCATGTAAAATGGTGCTCCATGGAAAGAATGGGGCTAATTCAGCTCATGACTCAATTGCATAAATGTTTTTCCTCAAGACAGCCATTGTGTTCGGTACACAGAAAAAGTGCTTTATGCATACATATCATTTTTTTACACAGAACATTAAAAAGACGTGACTCAAGGGTAGAGACTTAATAACATTAGTGATTTTACTACTTCATCAAGGGACATTCTTAAACAAAACTGACTTTTTTCTATTTCACTGCAGGTAAGTGAAGAATATAGTGACTTCCACTTAGGTGTTATTGCTCTCCTCCCTGTTAAGGGTCCCGCAGTTTTACCCAACACTGCTTTTGTGCCATCAGTGCAAATGTCGACACACTAAAGCACACAAATAATGTCTTAGTTTTTTTTGACTCTCAGGGGCATTCAGGGTCATGGATCACACTTTGAGAACCACCACATTGACGTATTTACAGACATCTTCTTGGCAACTCAATCTAACATGGTTCAGGAAACAAAGTTACATACATGGTGTTGTAATTTTGTTTGAGATTATTTCAAAATTAAAAAAAACATAAGTAAATGATGGCCTTTCAAGTGTTGAAAACTAAAATGTATGAGAATAATCATTTGCAAGTTTCAGCAACATTACCAGGAAGTTCTTGCGCAGATTAAATGACGTAATGTCATTTAACAGAGTTCTTGGCATCTAGTTGATGCTTAGTAATTGATAACTATAATAGTTACTATTCCTGTTTAGTTGGCAGAGTGTTAACTGCAACCCTATGCTTTTTACATGGTACCTCCGTGTTCTTTAGGGGATCCTAGATTGGGATGATTTGTGTTCTTATCCTTAGTTCTAAGAGTAGAGAAGGAGACTAAATCAAGCACTTTTGTTTTTATTTTGATTTAAGATATGAAAATTCCTCTTTTAACAATTTAAATAAAGAGGATTTTTTTTAATGTTGAAGTATATCGATCTTCAAAGTGTTAATTTTCATAAAGATTCATTTCAATAGCCGATATTTTCAATTTTATGGTAATTTTTTCAAAAGTTCCTGGTTTTGTTTTGTGTTTTAAAGAAATAAAAGCAACTGTTAAGCTTCTTTTTTCTAAATACCAAAGTGAGAGACTCAGATCTTGAAAAGGATACTTTTTTCTTGTAGCAAGATTTCACAAAACCAGAACAGAATCTTGTAGAACAAAGTGACAAGTTAAAATTAAAAAAGGTTACTTAAAAAAAAGGGGGGGGCTCACTCAGCATTTTTGGAAGAAAGGTACTGTGTGATATTTGACTTCTAATTAGTTTTAGCTATCTTTCTCTTTGGAAGAAGGGAGTAATGTTATGGAGGGTTACACAAATATCTCTTTTGCTTTCCAACTTGATTTTTAGTTCATGGTCATCCTGCATGGAAAATTGGTCAACTCTGGCCCAAATCTCATTGGTAGCAATTTCATTTTTCAAGTCAAGAAAGAGAAGAAGTAAGCTACCTCAAGAAAAAAAAACTTACTTTCCTAAAAAATAACAGGGAAACATTTTATATGATAAAAAAATTGCTGAAACATAATCATAGGAACAGTGCCTCATGGGAAACTCCGAAGCTTTTTTCGGTTCCAAGATATGATGGTTTATTAACCAGATTTCAAAAACCATTGTGTCCTCCCTCTCCCTAAAGCCATGTGTCTAATCAGTCATAAAACCCTTCAGAATCTCACTCAAAAGTCTCTCCCAGCTGGCCTGCCTCCCATTACCACTGCTGCCTCTCTCCTTCCGGCCCTGTTCTGCCACAGGACTAATGCAACAGCTGCTATGTTCTCTCCCTGTCACTGTCACTTTTTATAACAGACTGTGTGTCCTCTTCTCTGCCACTAGGATTTCCTTCCTAAAAAACAAGTGTGATCTTGTCACTTCCCAGCTTAATAGCCTCTGCTGTGTACTCATAACACAGGATGAAATGTAAACTTGTTTCAAGGCCACCTTCACGGGTTGTGACCTGTGACCTGTGCATTTACACACGGCCCAGGCTTGGTTTTATGCTCTGCCGTCACCATCTTGAAATTCTTAATACTTTTTGAACAGAGGGCTCCACATTTTTATTTTGCACAAATTATATAGCTGGTCCTGCTTTTTATCTTGGCACATACAACCTCCACAAGCTTCCTTCTATAAAATTTTTTCTTGTTGTTTTCCCCTAAGCACCACATACACCATTCACAGGGATTCTTATAATATGCTGTTCCTTTTCCCCACTTTCTGCCTTTGCCTCCATCTCCCCATTCTCTGCATGGCCTATTCCTATTCTAAGGCTCAGTGCAAATGTCACCTCCTATTAAAATCCTACTCTGCAAGTGTGAGTTGCTTTCTCTTTGCATACTTTGTTCATATTTATTAGAGCAACAGCTAGGTTCACACAGAACACCTTCGCCTGTGACCTGTTTGAGTGTATCTCCTGTTATCCTTAGAGTAGAGTCTGACATGTGGGCACTACTTGGTATGTACTTCTTGAATTTATTTGGTTGAAACATAGTTAGTTATTGATCTTTTGTAGTATACTGTGTACTGCTGGCTCTGAGTGTGTGGTAGTAAAGAAAACAACAGACATGAACTCTGCCCCGATTAAGCCGACAATTTAGAGAGTGAGATACTTTGCCAGGTTGCAAATGCCTGTGCTCCTGAATAAATGAATGAGCACATGCTAAGGTTTTAGGCTCTGAGTTCAGGATGGGAAAAATTCTGCCTCCTTGACTAGTGGTGGTGGTATTATAAGCATTGGAGTACAGGAAAGTCCTGCATTTAGAAGCAGTTCTAAGTTCATTTTTTGACATTAAAGAGAAGGGTAGACATCAGAGTTCTGTGCTTTCATCAAATCTGAGACACCACTGATTGTGAAACAGTGATGCAACTTATGAGCTTTTAGAAAGAAAAGTCACCAATTAAGTTGGTGTGCCATCAGTTAGAAAGCATCCTGATTTCAAAGATAAAAAGTGAATAAACATGTGCATCTTGGAATAGATGACACCAGTAATTCAAAGGTTAATGACAGTAAAATTGAGTCAAAGAAATGTTTGGACACTAAAGTCATGACTAAAAATAATATATCATGACCACTAATTCCATGGATGATACAGTAACAAATAAATCACTTTTTAAAGCGGAGTTGGATGTGCATGGCCAACTTGAAAAAGTGTATGCAGCTGATACAAAGAGGAAAGATTTAATGATACAGATAATGTCTCCAGCAGCCTGTGCTAGTTATGAAAAAATTACATTTGATGTAGCCATCTTTGTAGATATTGGCAGATATAAGAAAACATTTGTATAAGACTTTACAGTTTCTGTAGGGTGGGTGTTACTTTTTCTTTCTTTTTTTTAACTTGCTTGCCTTATTTATTTATTTGCTTGCTTGCTTGCTTATTTATTTATTTATTTATTTATGGTGATATTGGTTAACAGAATCCAGTAAGTTTCAGCTATACACTTTAACAGTAAAATATATATAGATATAGATATGTATATATCTATATCTATATCTATATAGATATGTATATATCTATATCTATATCTATATATATTTACACTGTGTGTTCACCTCCCATAGTTAGATTTCTTTCTTTCACCACATATTTGACCCCGTTTATCCTGTCTGCCTCCTCCTTTCTCCCACTCTCTACCCTCTGGTAACCACTGGTTTATTGTCCATGTCCATGAGTCTCTGTTTGTTTGTCCTGTTCATTTGTTCCTTTTAGGTTCATATCCCACATATAAGCGATATCATGTGATTTTCAACTTTTTCTGTATGGCTTATTTTGCTCAGCATGATAATCTCGAGGTCCACCCATGTTGTTGCAAATGGCAGTATTTCATCTCTTCTTATGGCTGAGTAATATTCTATTATATATATATACCACAGCTTCTTTAGCCAGTCATCTATTGTAGGACACTTCAGTTGCTTCCATGTCCTGGCCACTTGAATAATGCTACTGTGAACATCTGTGTGCAAATATCTTTTTGGATATGGGTTTTCAAGTCTTTGGGGTAAATACCCAGTAGAGGGATTGCTAGATCATATGGTAGATCAATTCTTAGTTTTTTGAGGCACCTCCAATCTGTTTTCCATAGTAGCTGTACCGATTTGCAGTCCCACCAGCAGTGTATGAGGGTTCCTTTTACTCCACATCCTCTACAACATTTGTTATTACTTGTTCTGTGGGGATATCTATTCTAACAGGTGTGAGATGGTAGCTCATTGTGGTTTTGATTTGCATTTCCCTAATAGCTAGCGATGTTGAGCATCTTTTCATATATTTGTTGGCCATTTGTATGCCCTCTAGGGAGAAGTGTCTGTTCAGGTCCTCTGTGTTATTTCTTATAGTAATAGAATTCCTGAAGGTTAGCAAAGCTTGAGGGTGGGACCCTCAGCCAACGAGTGACTCCAGGGCTTCTAACTGCATCCCATACTTTTCAAACAAACTCTGTGTCTTGGTCAGCTCTAGCTGCCCTCACAAAATATCGTAGTCTTGGTATCTTAAACAATAGACATTTATTTCTCACAGTTCTGGAGACTGGGAAGTCCAAGATCAAGGTCCTGGTAGGTTCACTTTCTGGCGAGGGCACACTTCCTGGCTTGTGGATGGCCGCCTTCTCACTGTGTCCTCACCTGGCCTTTCCTCGGTGGTGCGTTTGGGGAGAGAGGGCTCTCTGTTTTCTTACTATGAGGACACTAATCCTGTCATGAGGGCCTCACCCTTATGACCTCATCTAAGCCAAATTACTTCCCAAAGGCCCCACCTTCAAATGCTATCATATTGTGGGTTAGGGCTTCAACTTACACATTTTGTGGAGACACAGGTGTTCAGTGCCTAACACTGGCCTTCGTTGTATTAGCAACATCACCTTGGAATCCTAAGTATGTTAATGTTAGGGATATGTTTTTGCATTTTTTGCACCTCAAAAAATAAAATTCAGATGTTTCCGTGAATAAGCTATTCCGCACCCCCCCCCCAGTGCAGAAAGTACACATTCTTTGAAAATTTCTTCAAAAGTGCCTTTTCCAAGGATCGACAATGCCTGAACCAAGGGTAGAACTCAGGGCTTTTTTCAAAAGAATGGGACCCATTCGTGCCTATCCAAAGAACAAATTCACATGGTATTAGGTTTTTATTTATTACAGGTAGCTGTTCTAATTAAATAGGTTATATTGAATAAAATATAATAACCTTGACTTACAATAAAGAAATACTTGGTTTAGGATGGAATCCTGATGATGCTGTGGTGAATTTTTTGATTTGACTGAAAGTGGGTCTCTTCATATGTGATTAAAATTGTCATGCATATATTTTCAAGGGCAATGTAGGGAAGAAATGGACTATTATTTATATAGCATCTCTGATAATTATAATTAAATGGGCCTTTAAAAATAGAGTCAGATGAATTATTCCCTTCTAGATCACAATCACTTTTTTTCTGGAGATACACAGGGAGGCTTTCTCTGAGGGGTACGAGGTGGAGGGATATGGTAAAGCCTGGGAGAAATAAAAAATAAGAAAAGAGGGGAAGTAGAGAGAGAATTTGGTTAGGGACTTTTTATTACTTGTTTTCCCCTTAAAATTCGAGAAAGCACAGAGAGCCAGCCCTGGGGTTCCGCACACGAGTCTACATGAGGTGGGAACGCAGCGGAGGATTCGGCTTCGACCCGGTTCGCAGCGGAGCAGCTGGGCTCGGGGCGGACTCAGAAGGCAGTGGGAGCTCTGCCGGCACGTTCCAGGCCCAGGGAACACGCGAATGGATCGCGCTGGAATGAGGATGAAAATTTCTTTTTAATAGTGGAATTATGGAAAATTTCAAGAACCGAGGGTCGGACTGCCGTTGCCTAGTGGAGTTTGGTCAGACTTCGCAGGTACCTGTTTATTTACCAAGGAC
>JAQQSQ010000988.1:0-13351 GCA_028627145.1 Eidolon dupreanum | reverse complement strand
GTGAGCTTCCCGCCTTTACTGCATGCATGCCGGTGTTTTCCATTATGTTCTACTTCATTCGTTTATTTCTAATGCGGATCAAGGCCCATTACATTAATTTCATGACCTTCTAAGGAGGCTCAGGCTGCTGTTTGGACAACGCGGGGCTAATGAAAGTGCCCCACTCCCCTCCCCTGGCCCCTCTCGACCGTGACCTCCCTGTGGGCAGGAAGGGAAGCCATCTGTTTCTCTTCTGCATACTCAGCACCTACCTTGGCGCCTGCACGTAGCAGATGTCAGATTAATATCAGTTGAACCGAAGAACTCGACCCAGTCTCTGTGCCCACGCATGCCTTGTGGGCGGTCGCGAGAATGGGATGGGATCGTGCACTGAAAGCAGAGGACACGGGGCTGAGCACGAACCCACGTTTCTTTCGAGTTTTCCGGATCTGGCTCTTCCTTTCATTGACCGCCCTGCAGTTTTTGCATGTGAAAGGTTTGAACTCCATTAGCCTAAGGCCTCGGCCAGCTCCAGTACCTTAAGATTTTCCAAGATGCCATGGAGCCAGGGACAAATTGCCCTTTAGGGGAAGGTCTTGGGGGACAGTCCCTTTTGTAATACCCCGGTGGGACTCATTTCCCCATGAAAAGTAGGGATTTGAGCTGATGATTAGAATTTCTTTGCAAAAATGAAAATTACTTCCACATTTCAAGAGATTATAGAATAAGTCTAAAATCAACAAGAAATTTAGTGTTTTGTGAATCCAGAGTCTTCCTGAGAGCTGGTATTTCAGAAAGATCCCTGGTCAGTGAACTTCCGATTCACCAGGAACTAGCTGCTAGATTGTGGGCGGGGTGGCCTCCCCGGGTCTCATGAACAGGAGACCCCCACCCATCTCCAAAAATCCTGTGACACCAAATGTGAACTTTGGAGGCCTTTGTTTTACATTGACTGGAATGTATTAGCCAAAGCGGAGATAGCATTCCAATGAAAACATATCTCAGCTGCAGAGTTTCAATCAAATACAGCGGCCGCCTCAACCCTTTTCTCTCTATAGCAGTTTCCTGCGACCGTCGCATAGAAACACTGAGTGATGCTTGCGCTGACCTGAAAGCCAAAGCGAAGTCAGGTCATCTGTATAAATTAAGCCTCAGGAATGAAGGTTTTGCATGGATCATAGCAGTAGTTTGTTCTGCATCGTGTTTCGTCTTGTCCACGAAATGTGAGCTTTTCGTCTAACGGGGTATGAATCAGTAATTTCACGAGCCCACTTGTTCTTTTCTTCCAGGACAGAATGATGCAGAAGATCATGGAGCTTCTAAGTCTAGCAGGACTGGAAGTCTTTCCTCTTCAGCTCTCTCGATCAAGTTTAAGGTCAGTAGTGTATTCTGTTTGCTCCTAGCTGGTACCTGCATGTTTTCACAAGTTCTTAATGGGCAGGCCATCCTGAACTTGGCGGGGCGATGAGGGATGTCTCGCCTTGTAACTACCTTGGCATTACATTCAAGAATTTTTCAGATTATCTGGGAGAAGCCAAATGCTTGGTGTGGAGTGGTTGTCAGTGTGGTTTCCTGCCACCAGCTCCTTAACGCGGAAGCTTTTCATTTGCTCCTTCTGGGCACTGCCCCCTGCAGAGATTCTGATGGAAAAGAAAGTCAGATAATAAGGGGTTCAGTTTGAAAGGCTAAGCGCCCACCAAAAAATTCTAAAAGGACTCCCTTGCCTTTGTTGTTTTCCAAACGAACATATATTTAGCTTCCCTGCAAGGCAGGGGCTGTCACGTCGGTGGGGGGTTGTATAGAGAAAAAAATAAATTAGTGTCAGAAACGGTCTTTTTCTAACTCTTTGGTTCTTTGTTGCTCACATCTGCCCATCACATCAACCTTCTAATCAGGCTTCATGCCTTACCCTGGTTCTCCCGCCTTCTACATAAAAAGAGGTGCATGTCCAACCGTGTCACTCCCATGAGAATGCCCCCAGATGGTTCCCCTTCTCCCTCGGGATTAAACCCAGCCTCCCAGTCTGTGACCCCTTCCCACCCCTCTCCTCAGTCTCACCTCTGAACTTCCCCGCCTCACCTGTGGACCCAGCATCTATTGTGTCCCTCTGTGTCTTTGCCCTTCCTGTTCTGGCATGATCTCCAGCCCCGTTCTTTCCCTCTCTACCTTCCAAGACTTACTCATATGCCAGTCCCTCTGAGCAGCCGTTCTGGGACCCGCCGTACCAAGCTGCAGGCTTCCCCCATGTGCCCATGGTCCTTACACGTGCCTCTGTCCCTACAGTAACCACATCGTGTCCGTATTGCATTTTTACTTTTCTCTCCCTCCTGCTAGGCCGGGCACTCTGTCGGGTCAGGGGCTTCCTCACGCTTGGGGAAGTATAGCACAGTGGTCAAGGACACAGACTGTCTTACTGTCTGGGTCCAAATCCCGGCTCTATCACATCTAGGCTGTTACCTTGGACCCCATTTCCCCTTATCTTTCTTCCTCTATAAATCGAGGCAATAAAAGTACGTCGACTGCAGGGGGTGCGTGCGTGCCGAGTGAGGGCATGTGTAGGGAACACCACTGACATTGCCGGGCACGTGTCAGAGTTATCTGAGTGTCGTCTACTTTTAGTGCTTGTCGCACTAAAGATTTAGTTCAGGGGAGCTGTGTATTTTCCCCATGAAAATAAGAGACGTGCAAATTGCAACAATGATGTGTAGGTAGTGGATATTTTCTGGAAGTTTTAGAACATTTGCTGAAGGAAGTTGCACGTAAAAGCAATATTTCATGACAGTTTATGGATTTCTATAGTTATCCTTTATTAAATAGTAGAATGGCCAGGCCAGAAACGCTTCACCACTGTTTTTTCCAGATGCTTCTAAACTCGTAGGCCTTTGGGAGGCTTCCAAAGCGCTGGCTACTTTATAGGTTCCTTTAAGGCCTGTTGGTTCATTCTGCTACAACGAAAATGCCATAAACTGAGTGGCTTATAAACAGCAGACATTTATTTCTCGCAGTTCTAGAGACTGAGAAGTCCAAGGTCACGGCCCAGCAGACTCGGCATCTGGTGGGAACCACTTCCTCTCGGATGGCACCTTCCCACGGTGCCTTCCCATGGTAGGAGGGGCAAGAGCGTGCTCTGGAACGCCCCCGGCACCTCGGGGTTAGGATTTCGACGTGAGAATTTGGGGGCGGGGGGGGGGGACATGGATATTCAGACGATAGCGCCTCCCATTCCTGCACCTCCACGCGAAGCATGGGGGCGGGGGGCCCCCTGTGACGTTGTCCACAGCGGGAAGGGTGTGCTGGGGCGGGAGCCTCTGGGGGTGAATGTCCCCTGCGTCGGGAGATGTCCGAGTCTGTGCTCCTCGGCCCACTCACCGGTATTCCCCGCGGAAGTGCTCAGATTCCACCGGCCTGAGCTGTGACAACCCGCAGTCGCCGTCCGCTGGCGAGGATCACGGGGCCGCCGCCCACCCCTCTGACCCGGCCTTGGTGCGCGCTGCCCTGGGGTCCCCGCAGGCAGCACAAGTGGCTTTCGCAGGCCCGGGGCCTTCCTGGAGCGACGGCCTTGGCACCTGCATCGGCGCTCGGAGTTCGAGACACGCGCGCGGCGCCCCGCAGCAGCAGGACCGCCACGGGCCACCTCTTCCTCCGGGCACCGGCGGGCTTTGGCCGTAGAAGCACCGCGTACGCAGAAGTCTGGGCCACTCCGATGTGCAATGTATGGACCTGTCTGTCCTGCAGAAGCGAGGTGGGGTGCCCGGTGCGCACCTGGAAGTTCCACGAACGTGCTCAGGGTTAAGGATCGTCACAACCTGCCTTAATTAATTCGCTCCTTCTGCAGAGGCCTCCTCAGCGCAGCCCCCGGCCCCTCTGCTGCGCCTTCACATGTTCTCTCTTCCTGACCTGCTCTCTGGGCCCGGCCTCTGCTGCCAGCACCCTGCCCGACGGTCATCTCGCTGGCCGGGAGTGGCCGCCTTTACCAAAGCTGCCCGCTCTTTCCCTGGCCTCCTTCTGCTCTTCCCTTCTCCCAACGCTGTCCCTGCCGCCCTGTTCCCACGAGGGAGCTCCCCCTCCACTCCCCTGGCAGAGCCTCTCCCGGTCCCCTCAGGCCCTGGGCAGGCCCTGCTGGGTGTCCTTCGCTGGACCCTCGGCTTCCACCCCCAACGGGCAGATTCGGGGGAGTGCCCAGTTCCTCTCGCGCTGTTCTTCCCGTGACACAGTGTCTCTTTTCAGGAGAAGTCACTGCGGGGGTCACTTCCGGGTGTTAATCTCCAGCCCCGACTCCCGTTGTGAGTCACAGGTACCCTCTGGACCTTTGGCTTGGGGATCTCTTCCATTTACTGTGACCCACAGCGACTTTATTTCCCCCGCATCCTCATAACTGTCTCTTAAGAGGGCGTCCCCGTCACTCATCTGATCACGTGAACTAGAGCCAACCTGGACACTTTCATGTCTTCCACCCTCTTGAAAGGGTCGCCTAGTTCTGCTTTTCTTCTGGGGCGCTGTAGACTTGCTAGTCTCTATGCTCGTTGCCACACACACAGCAGCTTCCTGTCTGGTTGCCCACCCCAGTGGGTATACTTGCCCTGTCACCTCTGCTCAAAAACTGTAAGTGGCTCCTTCTGGCCAATGATGGGTCAGGTTCTTCTGCCCAGATGCTCGCTCCAACCTGCCCATGTCTAACGTATTTCCCACCCTCACCGGATGTTTGTGGAGCACCCCACTCTCTTCAAGGCACTGGCCGGGGTTCCAGGGGGATCAAGGGTGAAGGAGGTAGGGCCCCCTCCTTCAAGACCGTCACAGTGAGGTGGAAGGTGGGAGGTCAAGCATAGCCAGGCTCAGAAACTCTCATTATGACAGAGGTGTCATTGGCCAAGACAGAGCAAGGTCTGGGAGGACCCAGAAGACAGAGCCATCAGTACAGACACATCCTGTGCTGCAGCTTCGTCACTTTCTGTCATCTGGGGAACATTGTGTTTCTTGAGCCATTTCATTAGCAACGGCTCCAAACGATTCTTCGGAGTCATTTTTTGAGTAGTAGGAAAAATATAACTACTTTTCCCCAAACAGGTTGATTTTTTGAAGTAGGCTGAGAAAGGTGCCTTCCCCCTCACCTCCCTGCCGCCCGCCCCACTAATTTGGATGGGGAGGCGACACTTTAAAATTTCTTGTTATTGGTAAATAATTCATTGAATTCTTATAGGAACAATCAAATTAAATACCTGGTTAAATGAAAATGGTCTTCTTGGGTGGTCCTGTGTCAAATGCATAAAACAAAAGGACTGGTTTCAGATGAGCTGAGATTCACAGTTTATCACTCTGTGAAGTCCTCTAATTTCAAGAGCTCCCCTCAGCTGCTTCCTATGTGACCCTCCACAGATAAATTTGGAGTGAAAACCTCTGTGAACTGGGGTTCCCACAGGAAGATCTCACATCAGGAGAATTCTCTTTCTGTGGAATTTCACAGCCTGCACCCATGGTCTGGCATTCACGAGAGTCTGTTGTGTTTGGACCAGAAGAAAAATTCTCTGCGAACTTGAAACTTTCATGTTGGCTGGTTTCTCCTCTTTTCCTTCCTCATTGTATTAATGGCTGCCCAGGGATCCAAGATAAACCGTCTTCCCATGCCTGCTGAGAGACATTTGATGTTTTATTGCCAAGTTATCAGGACCAGCCTCCTAATTTGCACTGCAAAATCCTGGAGTCTAAACTTGTGAGCATATATTTTCATGTGTGTCAAACTCACCCTGTGGGCAGACACTCCTTTTGTTACCTCTTTGAACTCTGGGTGAGATTTCAGGGGCGTACATTCCTACCTTTGTTTTGGGTGCACGCCCTACTCTAAGCCCTTCCTGTACTTTCCCCTTTACCTGAATATCTGAGCCAAGGGAGATATAAGCAAGCAAGTGCCAGCTCCTTCCTGCCAAACAGGCAGCCCCACCTGTCTGTACACACACCCCCGCACCAACCTGCAACCCTCTGCCCCCAAGCATACACACACTCTTACGGTTTGCAGAAGGTTTTCCTCAAACACACACTGGATGTCCACGTGGAGAGTCCATGCATGGGAGGAGACCATCCAAAGACATGCCTTGAGTAATTTCTGAATGTTCCTCCTTTCTTTTTGCATTTCACCCTCCCTTCCTTCCCTAAGCCTAAACAGGTTTCCATGGAGCCCTATTTCTCATGGTTCCTACCTTTCTTCTGTCATTGTCTCCTCCCCCTGGCAGAGCTCCAACATGAGGTGTCCCTCCCGCAGATGCTACTGTGATCTGTTTTTCCCGAGGCCCGTGCAGTGATTTTTCTGAGCCAACCACCTTCTGCCCCTCCCCTCTCAGAACCAAAGGCACTGGCTAGTCCATAAGACGCCCTGGGCAGGAGAGAGCTAAGACCAGGACTGGGAGCCAGCCACAAGCCCCGTCATTACTTTATTCTAACCAGTTGTGCTCAATGGCACTATGCGTTTGTCATTAGCTGAGCCAGGGACTGATACTGTGACATGAGTTTCCGTTGATCTGCAGAGGACCTCTCTGGCCTAATACTCAATGGCCATTGATCTACTCTGAGAATGTGTACAAAACATGCGACCCTACAGTCACGTCAGGTTTGGGGTTTTGATCCTTAGCAAGTCACTGCGCATAAACACCTCTGGGTGAACGTTTACACATTTGCACAAAAGTTTTAAGTCTTTATCGCAGAAGATCTGGGGCTTTGCCAGTGGGGTTAGATTTCAAAAGGATGTGCAAAAATATGGAAAGAGAGAAGTAGGTAACCAAGATGAGCATGAGAAGAGATTGTGGGGAGCAGAAGTCTAAAACGGGCCTTGGCCTGTAGAGATGCAAAGATTGCAAAAATGACTTTTAAAGTCATCTGTAGATAGCAGAAGTGAGAATGGGGGTCATGAGTGCCCTGCTGGAGAAATCAAGCATGGGTTGGTGGCCAGCGGTGTAGACATCGCAGAGGGAATTTAATGAGCAAAAAGAGTGGCCGGACCAGGAGACCCCTCTAACCCTGAGAGCCAGTGACTTGGTGGAGCTTTGATCTGTTTTCCCAGAGCCCTGTGCAGCGATGATTCTGAGCTAACAACCTCGATGTTCTGTCCGAGGTCCACAAATGTCCAAGGACGTCAGGTAGCAAGATCTCCTAGGAAAGCAAAGTCAGCTACTGAAGAATTATCAGGGATTATTACTTTTCACCTAAAATGTTTAATATAGCTTTTAAAAATTCTGAATTTAGTCCCAAGACATAGTTGATTCTTCAGGAGGATCCAGTTTGTTCAGCGTTAACCGATGGTATTCTGCACTTACATAGCTGCTTTCATCTGTGGATCTTAAAGAATTTTCTAAGCATTATTTAGTTTTCACATGTGACTGTGAATTTACTCGCGTATTTGGGACATGGATAGTAACGAGTTTTACACCTGGGCAAAGCCAAAATACGGAGATGGTGCCCCGAGATCCATCGGAAGAGCAGAAAACCCTGTTGCCCATCTGGACGTCTCGTCCCAGGGATATGGAGTGTGTGATGGCTGCTGGATGAGATTCTCATACCGATTTCCTCTTGTTTCTTTCCGTTCAGATCTTCTTCGGGCACTAAACCATCACATAAGATGTGAAATTTGAAGGGAGTTTTCAGACTTCTAATCGGCACGTAGACTTGAGAATTTTGTATCCTGCTGCCTGTACATCATACGAGCTACCTTATATTCCGTCACACACGCAAACTCACACATACAACAGGAGCTGTCTGGAAGGTTCTGGGGCGAGACAGAACACCTCGTCGTTGCCTGGCCATCCCCACCCCATGTCCCCCCTCCCCGGGCCCGTTACCACTGAACACTGTTTAACTAGTAATAGGGGATTCCTCCAGGGAGGGAGGGGAGGGGGAAAGCCTACACGTTACATCCTCCCACCTCTACAGTTCAGATTTTGACATTCTAATAGTTGAGATCTAAACATAGCCTGCTGCCTTCATTCCCTCTCCATTCATCCTTTTCCATCCTCTATTGTCCAGCTCCCCTCTCCCCTCCACTGAAGTCACTTTTTAAAAAGTCTTCAGTCACCTCCTGACGGAATTCCCAGAGGCTTTTCTCAGGGTCATTGCACTCGACCTCCCCGATGCTGCCACCCACACTGTTCCCCTGAGTCCCTCTTCCCTCCGCCTCCTTGGCCCTGAAATTCCTCCTTCCTTTCACCTCTCTGGCACTTTCCCTTCTTCTTGTGCCGGGCATGCCATAAGGACCATCTGTTCTTATGGCCCTTGAGGTTTCTGACCCTCCTGATGGGAACAACTCTTGCCATCCTTATCTCTGATGGAATCAAAGATCCCTCTCCCCATCTCCCCGACGGAAAAAACTCAGAGGTCACCTTCCTCCTCCCCGTCCTTTCGTTTCCCGCATCCAGCGGCTCGCTGAATTTCTCTTTTTCCTCCGAAGCAGCTCTTGATCGTCCCTACCATCTCAACGCAGGCCCCGAGCACCTTGAGCGTCTCCCCCAAACTCTTTTGATCGTGCACATTGATAAAGTACGGTTGCTTATCCTCCTCAACGTTTAAAGTGTTTCAAAACACTGAGAAATCGTTTACTCTTCCAGTTCGCGACGGTTCGTTTTTGTGTTATGTTCCATGTTGGTCTGCCAGTGTCGCCAAAGACGGGGTGGCGAAAGGATGGACGTGGATGTCCTCGCGGTTCTGGAGGCCAGAAGTCCAAGGTCACGGTGCCATCCGCACTGGTTTCTGGTGGGAGCTCTTCCCACCTTCTCCCTGTGTCCTCGCATGGTGTCTTTTCTGGGCGTGTGGTGGGTGGGGAGAGAGAGGTGTGCGGAGATAGCTTGTGTCTATTGTTTTCTCTTTCTAAGACACCGGGTCTATCAAAATAAGGCCGCAGACTTATGATCTTATTTAACCCTTGTTACCGCCCTTAGGCTTCATCTTCAAATACAGTCGCACTAAGCGCTTGAGCTTCCGCACATAAATTGGGGCGAGGGGAGGCACCGTTTAGTCCATAACATAGACATTTTCTATTAAACTGTGTTCATTTAAAATACATAAAATATGTTCTCAAAAAGATGAGAATTTAAAAAGTAAATACAAGTAAGAATTCCGCTATTCTCTTCTCACATCCCAATGGATCGCCCCGAGCACACCTGGGCACACACATACGCCATCATGTGGCACCGTGGACCGAGATGGAGACATCAGGGTCCTATGGCCGTATCTGCTGCTAGCCTTCTGCTTCCCCTCCCGCTAGCACAGACTCTGTACTAATCCTCATTAAACATCGGTTTCATCTTCTCCCTTCTTCAGAAATGTTTGACGTTCTGTGTTGCCCAAGAGTGGACAGGCCAGTCCCAACCTTGACCTTCAGGGCACATCGTGTCCCAACGTGACCTCCGCTTCAAAGGTCCGTTCCTCCTGATGCCTCCCGTGGGACCCCTACACCACCTTCCCTGTGCCCTTCAGCATGCCGATCTCTCCCTCCTCAAGGACCAATCTTTTGGGAGATTGTCACCTGGTACTAGGCAGTGTCACTTACGCATTCATGGGTGTAAGTGACATCTCATTTCCTCAAATGAATCATGATCTCCAAGAACTTACGGTCCAGATTTCTTCTTCATTTTATATCCTCTGAGCATAGACTCACTGAACCTGTCCTTTGTCACTATAGTGGTTCTCGGTCCTCCTTCCAGGACGGCTCGATCGACCCAACTTCCTGAGCCTGCCGGGCGGTCGGGATTGGGCGGAGACAGCTGTGCAGGCCTCAGAAGCGAAGCGCTGACATTCTACTCGCTGACCACGTGTGCATGCGGATGGAGCGTGTTCGGGACAGGCAGCTCACGCTGCTAAATGCCTAACGCCGCTGCAGCTCAGCTTCTTGCAAATGGTATTCCCCAGAAGTTGGTGATAACATTCTCCCAGTGATTTAACTGAAGGAACGTTGGCTGCCTATTGAAAAGTACGCTCTAGACTGCCAACTCGGATTACCTTCAATTAATGCTGACGAACGCGACATTTCTCAGCAAGGCATCCATCTCTTTAACGCTCGACGGGGCTTGGGACGTGCGCGGGACTCATTCGGATGACGATTTCCTGGACTGAGCGCTCGGCCTTTGCCAGCACGGGTCAGGGCACCGATTCACAGACAGCAGAGCCGCGACGCGGAGGACGGTCTGAGATGAGGGACACTCAGGAACAGAATGACTTCGAAACACTGAAGTGGCAGCAAGCCTGGACCCATTCCCGAGTCTTGAATTCCCCTTCACAGCTCACCAGCAAATGCCAACCTGGGAATTCGAAAACAGGACGAAAATAAGGATATCAGCTCACTTCCCGGACTTTGACTCTGTGGCTCTGGGGCTGGCACGCAGCCATCTAGTGTGCAGGTGCATCCATGGGGACCAAGCCACTTCCAGCCTTCGACACCCCCTTAGCTGAGACACTCTCTTCTTGGTGAAATAAGTGGGTGCAGATCGAAAACTAATTTCTTGGTCCACTTTACAGGGGGTTGTCCAAAAAATTTAATATTTAAACTCCATATGTTTTTTGTCATTTACATATTAAAGTTGGCAGTCTCAATGAATGCCATGATTGTGTTCAGAGTCCAAAAGTCATTTATAGCATGTATTTCAAGTATCATATGGCTCAAAGGCCTGAACCAAGATTATCTTGCCACCCTCTTTGGGTGTCATGCAGTGGCCATGGCTACTACCTGATACTGTGGGTGACACACGCATAATTTGCACAGACTACGTAGATTACTTACTACTGTCAGGTGATATTTTTCAGATTACAGTGTAAGGGCGGCTACCCTATGAGGGTTATTTATTGTATGCTTCTCTTTGTTTCTTTATATTTTCTCTTAATAACTACCTATGTCTCTTATACTGAAAGCAAGAGGCTGAGTTGGAGAGAATGACAGACTTGGGAAGAGGTCAGTGCTGTCCCCAGAAATCCCTGCTAGCTGAATGTTTCTTTGAGAGTTTCGATCCTATTACTTTGACGTGAGACCCACAGAAAAAGAAGAGAGAGAGAGAGAGAGTGCGAGAGCGAGAGACAGAGACAGAGAGAGACAGAGAGAGAGGAGGGGAGGGAGTGAGAGAGAGAGAGAGAGAGCTAGAGAGGCAGGGAGGGAGGAGAGGAAGAAGGAGAGAGAAAGTGAGTTTGCCTGCCATCCATTGCGTCCAGTTTCGTAATGCTGCCTCTCTGAGCAGAGTTTAGCTCAGGACACAGTTTTCCCCTTCCAGCCTCCACCTTCCACTGTGGCTGTTGGCAAGGGCCACTGGTACCATCATTACAGATGGCACTAAGGGAGGGATACAAGTGCTGGCCTTCATAGTTCTCCTGGACTTCTGCTGAGGCCTGTGTGGGGAATGCCCATACTGGTTGCCAAGTTAAGCATTTTCATAGCCTGAGTCACACAGACAGAGCTTTACTTTGTGGACACAAAACTGGCAACTAAAGAACAAAATGCCATGTCCCACAGGGCAAGGACATGGTCATTGTTAAGTGCCATCGATGCACTCAGGATAATTCTTCGCGCTGTTATTCTGTGGTTCTGTTTTGTGTGAGGGTAATGCAAACTTCTAATGAGTTGGAGAATATTGCCTACCCCCTCCTCACCGTTTTCTTCAAACCCTGCTTTGAAGCGTAATGGTACAAACCAGTAGAAAGTTTGGAAAATCTGTGTTCATCCTTGGAGTTTAATTAAAATACACTGAGCCTTGCAGAAACCTGTGGTTTAGAGTAATGGAAAGTTAAGGAATTAGAAACATAGACAGATTCTAGGAAGAAAGATTAAATTTCCTCTCACGCATTGGATTTCTTGCCTTCCATTTCCTCCCAGACTTGCAGTTGATCATTCTTAAACACATGAATTCTCATTTTTCTAATAAAGGATTAATCGGTTTTATAATTATAAGTATTCGGTGTTTATTCATACAGAGGCATTATCCAAATGTTCATTCTATTTTATATTCCTTTGCGTTGGATTCATTTATAATCATATATTACCATGCACCTGCTATGTGCAGAGCAAATGTGGGATGCTAGAGACACAACCATGAGCAAAACGAGACTAGCCCGGATCCCTCCCTCATGGAGCATCTTAAATCTTTGTTGTGTCCCTTGGTCTTTTCATCATGTTAAGAGCGTGTGACGTTTAGCTTGGTCTTGTGAACTTGGCTTTCACCAAGTGTCAAATAGTTAAGAAAAAGAAATGATTTTTGAATACAGCACTTGTCACTAGCACACAGTTATATATAATTGAAGACATATTTCAAATACCGGTGATAGAGCGGTATTCTTCAAAGCACGATATACACGTTACCTCCACAAGTCAAAGTTCATTTCACCAACTCTGTTAAGCAGTCAGTGGGCTAAGCTAACACACTTTAGGACAGTGCGTGTTTCTTGGCATACAGTTTTTGCACCCAAATCACCTGTTTATGTTTGTAAAAATTCAGACTCTTTTTTTTTTTTTTTTTTTTTTGGCAAGGCAACCCTTAGTTGACCTCACAGATTGCAAGGACCTTGTCAGCTTACAATCCCCTTTTAAAATTTTTATGCCTACAGCAGCTGGGCTTCCTAGGTGGTCTCCCATCCAAGTACTAACCAGGCCCGGCCCTGCTTAGCTTCCGAGATCAGGTGGGATCAGGCTTGTTAGGGTGGCATGGCCATAGCAAAATTCAGACTCTTTAGCCTCACTTTAGATCAGTAGAATTAGAATCTCAGGAGTTGAGGTCAAAAATATATATATATGGGACAGGCATTCCCCTAGTCATTTTTGTGCAAGAGAAAATTTGCGAACATTATTTTGGGGATGTTCTTGTCAAAATCGATGCAAAAGCAATCAATCAATTGGTCAAGGCAAACAAACCCAATTCAATGTTTGGGGGTAAGGGAATGATTTCAGGCAGGTCTGTGATAAGTTTTATTTGACATCACATAGCTTCTCCCCCCCGCCCCAATCAATAAATAATGATATGATATTGCTTATATTTAACTGACTGTGCCAAGGATCTTAATCAAGTTATTCGATTTCACACTTTTCTCATCTGCAAAATGAGGGGTAGGACTTAATGATCTTTAAATAGTTTTTTATTTAATGTGAACACACTAAGCAAGTACCTGCAGTAGGCGGCCTCTTCTCCTTTCTATCCATACCACCTTCCCACACACTGTGCACACGTTGGCCACGAGGAAATTAAACACAAGAGAGTAAGAAGAAATAGAATTAGAAAAACAGAAACATGTCCTAAGCAAATTATGCCTTCAGACTAATTCTAATCATTTTCTCTTATCCTCCTTCTTCTGTTGAATAATGTTCTTCTTTCTTCTGATAAGTAGTGATTGAGTTCATCATCTTAAAGTCATTCATTCATTA